>PITA01033410.1:0-12858 GCA_004023965.1 Spilogale gracilis | reverse complement strand
GGGAAGGACGCTGCAGCTTTTTGCATGGCTCTCAGGGAGCAGAGGTGGGTGTAGGCTTTAGGGTTGCAGTGATGCTCCCTGTTTCAGAGAGGAGGGAGGGAGGGGAGAAAGAGGAAAAGTAGACCTCTCAAATGAGACCAGGAAGCCCTGTGCTCTCCCACCCCTGCCAACACACACGCACACGCACGCGCAGTGGGGCTTTGTCCTGCTCTTTCCCAGGTACCTTTGGAAGGTTCTGCCCTGGAAGCGCTGGCACACTCAGACTGCAGACTTTCTGGGCCGCGGAGGCCGTCCTGCTGTGTTAAAGGAAATGTCTCCCCAAACTGCACCTCCGAGCCGAGGGGTGGGGACATAGTCCAGTCTTCAGGACAGGAGAAAACCTTTTTCCTTTATTTTTGTGACATCCCCACTTCTGCCCAAAAGGTCTCGGCAGTGTTTGCTTGGGGTGGAATTAGGGCTATTATTAAGTGCTGGTTTTGACCCTTTAATAAGGATTTAAATCCATTCCTTAAAACTCCTGATGTAAATGAAAACCTGTGATCCCCTTGAGGCCATAAGTCTGGTTTAAATGTATATCAAATTCCTAACTTACGAGTTCTGCCTGAATATTTTTTTTTAATTAGGGATTTGGAAGTCCTAAAATTTACTCAGTGGACTCTTGTTACAGAAAAGGTTCTATATTCCAAGTAATTTAAACTTACTACTCACTTGGATAGGACTTCAGGTTATGCCATAGGAGCAAATGGATGATTAAAACACTAATTGTTGTCTAAGATGTTTTAAGCAGTCTGCATCGCCCCACCTTGCATTGAATATGTTCCTACTAGGTGTCTCCCTATAATGCAGTATGCGCCCAGTTTTGTAACGACTGCAGATATAGTCTGCGTACAAAAAATATGCGTGTGTGTGAATAAAAAATGAGTGTTTCTCCATATATTGAGCAACTTTCATATCCCTTTTGCTTTTCTGTAGTTTCCAGAGTTTCTACCATAAGCATTTATGACTTACGTAATCAGGAAAACAATGACTGCTGTTCCTAAACATGTGATGACCTTTAGAAAAAGATGTGCATCCCTTCTCCGTGCATGGATGTATTTGAGCAAAGGCCACCTGTGGACATAGAGCAAGGCTGGGGTCTGGGTGAGGGTGGGCCCAGTGACTCTCGCAGGACTCAGTATCACTGCCCTGGGGGAGCTCAGAAAGATCTTTAGTGGGAATATTTTGATTATCACCACGACTGGGGTTACTCCTGGCCTCTGGTGCCTAGGGGCCAGTCATCTTTCAGGATGTGGAACAGTCTCAGACCTGTTTCCTCCAAAACACCAGGAGGGCTCTGGTGAGTGACTGTAGTCAATTATATTTTGTGAGTTTTCTCTGAGGAGAGAGGAAGGTGATGGGCTTCCTAAGTCAAGTTGGATATTATACTCAGAATGAATGAGAGAATAGAATGATATTTCTACACGGAGAGACCTCGTTAGCTCTGCCTCTGTTGTAAAGGGGGTTATTCCACGTAAAACCCAACTTTCCCTCTTTCTGATATGCCCTGGACACTCTGAGATGGAGTCCAAGAGGTGGCGGTAAACAGTGTCAGTGTTGACATTTGTGATTGCTTAGTCAGGAGCCAGTCATGGTCCAGGCAACTCTTCTCTCGCCTTAATGAAGTTCTCATCATCTCTACATATTATCATCCATGTCAACCCATAGATTATGTGCTGCTCATCATGGTAATACCTGCTATTTTACTTCAATATATCCACTTTTATCTGCATTCTATCCATATTTCTTTACAACATTCATAACCTACTTTTGTGAGTTTAAATATTGGCATCTCTTTTCCCGGTTTTGTTTTGCTACTCTAGACAAGACCCCCATGAACATCTTCATACGGATGTTCTTTTACTTCTGGGTATTGTCTTAAGAAAATTTCTGGGCATAGAACTCATGGCTCAAAGACTGCATATATCTCCGATTCTTCTTAGAGAGTACCATATTGCTTTGTCACAGAATTGTACAAGCTTATTCTGCCATCAGCAATAAATATCAATTTCAGCACAAACTCCAATGTCAGGTTCTCTCAATCTTTAAATTCTCAACTACTTTGCTGGGAATAAAACAGTGTTTTGCTGTAGGAGAGTCAAATAGATCAATGACTTTGAATGTTTTCCTCTGGTTTCTTTAAAAGATTCTATTAACTTCTTGAGATGTTTGGGGATATAATGTCAGATTTGTGACACTGAGACCAGAGTTGGTATTGATGATGGACTTCTCCCAACGAGGTTATTGAGCCCTGAAAGCCAAACAGCAGCTCTGTCAAAATATTACAGACATTAATCCTTTCCCAACCTTGAGGAGAAATGAAATGGGATCAAACACATACCGATGG
Source organism: Spilogale gracilis (assembly GCA_004023965.1). Lineage (NCBI taxonomy): Eukaryota > Metazoa > Chordata > Mammalia > Carnivora > Mephitidae > Spilogale > Spilogale gracilis. Next base: position 10,475 of record PITA01033410.1, on the reverse strand, counting down.
AGGACATGGCTTTCAAGTTATGCACAAGACAAAGGGAAAGATTCCCCCAAGCGTAGCCCCTTGGGTGATGGTGATTCAGGGAGATGAGGGGTATATGAGAGGGAAAGCTGCATTAACTTTGGCTTTAGCTCCAAACCCTTTGCTGGTTTTGCATTAGCCTTTTAGGAGATAGTTGTTACACTTCTCTGTGGAGAACACCGTCTAGGCTTGTACTCACAGTAGTAAGACGGAGTGCTCGTTTCCACTCTCCACTGTCAGGAAGGGTGTGAATGCATTGTGCCTTGATGGCTGCCCTGCTTGAAAATATGTGCTCCGTGTCTCCAGCTGCAAGAAATGAGCACAGCCCCATCATCACTCACCTCCCTTGTTATATTAAAAAAAAAAAAAAAAAGAGTTGGAGAATGAAAGCCCAGCTTGTCCTGTATACCTATCTATATATGGTAGTACAGTACTACAGACTTGCCTTTCTAAATAAATGAATATATTGGTAACTGGTATCATGGGACATGATTAAAGACAACAAATGAGCTGAATAACATGGCTCTTTTGCAAGTGCACGAGTTGTTGCCCATTTTCGGAGTGCACCTGGCTCCCTCGGCTCCCTCTTATCCCAGTGGTGGGTGCACAGAAGCCGCGCATGCCCCTGTCTCCTTATCCCGACTGCCATGGGTATGCGTGACTCCTCAGGTACTTCTCATTTGCTCATTTCATCTGAAAAATTTACATCTTCTAACCCAACCTACCTCCAGGCCAAATCACACTAAATACTTTAGAAAAATTGTTAAAATTGTGGTAAGCCATACATAACATAAAACTGAGGATTTTAACCATGGTTAAATGCATAGCTCAGTGTATGAAGTGCATTCCTGTTGTTCCCCCCCACCACCAACCATCTTCAGATTCATCATCCCACACTTAAACCCTATACCCCTTAAATACTCCCCTGTCCCCAGCCCATGGCAACCACCATTCTCCTTTCTGTCTCTCTAGATTTCTTCTACTTTACATACCTCAGATAAGTGGAGTCTTACACTATTTGTCCTTTCATGTCTTACAAATCACATTTTTAAACATTTTCGTTTTTACTCCAGCTTCTGTTAAAATGTCTTATAGTAGCTTACAAAAAGATCTTCTCTCAAATAGAGACTTAGAAATACATTTTAAAATAGGATCCGAAAAATGTGGATTAATTACAATGCAAAAATGTACCCCACAGTGAATGACACAGTTCCGGATGTTGGACCACGTGTTTGTGCTTAAGTTCCTTGATGGCCAGAGCAGAAGACAGAACTTGATTACATAATTCTGAGGGAGAAAAACATGAGTTCCAGGCAAAGCAAGTGTTTCTGAGCACTTTAATCCTGCAAGACTTTTCTCCATTTCATTTTTTGCATTTATGTGGGGGACTGTATGTTTGATAATGGCTTTATAGGATTTCACAAGACTGCTCCCAGGGAACTTCTATAGTAACTCCACAGAGGTACTCTGAGAAAGGCCTTTCAGAGTAGAGCTAAGAGATTGTGGCTCAAGCTGGCACTCTTCACGTAGTCATTTAACACATATGACTTTAAGTCACCAAGAGCATGGGAATTATAAAAGCATATGAGACACTGTACTTACCTTCGGAGCGATTACACATTAGAGCCTAGTGTTTTTGCTGGTTAGACTTGATTCAGGGGCTAGAAATCTTGGCTTTGTGTTTATTAACATCCTAAATACCATTTTCTCCAATGCTTTTGTTCCAGCTGGACACTGACAGGTGTCTTCCTGGCATTCTTTGTAGTGGTTTATGGTGAGCTCCATACAACCTAAAGCACGGGCCAGTGGATATTGGGTTAGTGGAACCTCTGAGCAGGCAATACTTCGTCTTCCACATGGAGTGAGTCAGAAAATGTATCAGGCAAAGCTGAAGCAAGAGGCGTTTCCCTTGTGACATAAGAATCTGACTGAAAGGAAAACATTGAAGGAAGAGCCATTTCCACATTCTAACCTGCAGTAGGAGCCATCCCCCAAATCTTCTGACCTGACTCATCCCCTGCTGTAATTCTTGGGTGAAAAAGTCCCTTGGGCTACTCAAGCAGATCTGGTCTTTCTAGGACCACAATGTGCACCACGAGGGAAATGGCAGGACCAGGGGATTCAAACAATTATGTGAGGTATAACCGCTCATGTTTGGAAGGAGTACAAGGTCAGCATGAAGACAGGTGGGTTGAAAGAGGAGGCTGTAGAAATACAGACCTCCCATCTAGACAGCTTTTCGCAGGAGTTTGATATTGAGAATAGGGTGATAGCTAGAAAAGGTGGGGCAGCAAGGAGTGGACATCTGTTTATTTACGATATAAAATATAGAGGGATGTGATGACCCAGTATAGAGGGAAAGACTGGCGATCAGGAACGCAGTGCTAACTCCGGGTATGATGCTCTTGGACATCTAAGAGGAGATGGGATCCAGAGCAGAAGGAGGGACTGGCTTCTGATAGGAGGGGCACTCCCACCATTAATGGAGGGAAGGGAGAAAAGTGCTGGGAGGCTTAGGGTGGGAAGAAGAGGAATTCACTCTTGGTGCATCTTATTTTTTTTTTTTAAGATTTTATTTATTTGACAGAGAGAAACACAGCCAGAGAGGGAACACAAGCAGGGGGAGTGAGAGAGGGAGAAGCAGGCTTCCCGCTGAGCATGGAGCCCGATGTGGAACTCGATCTCGGGTCTCTGAGATCATGACCTGAACCAAAGGGAGTCGCTCAACCAACTGAGCCATCCAGGCGCCCCGGTGCATCTTTTTATCATTGAGGAGTTGAGGCAAGGGCATCAGCTGGTATGTTTGAGGAGACAAGACCAAAGAGAGTTGACTTGGGGCACCTGGGTGGCTCAGTTGGTTAAGCATTTGCCTTCAACTCGGGTCATGATCCTAGGGTTCTAGGATTGAGCCCCATATTGGGCTCCCCGCTCAGCATAAAGTCTGCCTCTCCATCTCCTTCTGCCCCCCCTCCCTGGTTGTGCGCTCTCTTTCTCTCTTTCAAATAAATATAATCTTAAAAAAAAAAAAAAGTCAGCTTTGTGGCAGGGAGGGGAAGTGCATTGCTAGAGAAACACAAAGAGATTGCTGATTGGAAGGACATGCTGACTTGAACTCACAGCCTTGATTTTTGGGAAAGCAGCCAGATTGGTCAGGTGGTTTATCTGCAGTATCTTTAGTGATTGGGAGCCAGCATGCAGGTCATAGGACTCATCTGGGGCAGGTAGCAAGACAGGTGTTTTAGTTCACTAAATGTCAACCTTTATTCCATTCTAATATATCCATTTGAAATAAAGATTTTTCTAAATACTGTTTTACTGTATTTACCAATTTTTATACAAAGTACTTCTGTTATCATTCAATTCAAAATATATTCCAATTTTATTGTAATTTCTTCTTAAACCATTAGTTATTTAGAAGTGTGTTTTCTAAATTCCCAAACATAGAGATATCTTATTATATTTCTTTTTTTAAAGATTTTATTTATTTATTTGACAGAGAGAGATCACAAGTAGGCAGAGAGGCAGGCAGAGAGAGAGGGGGAAGCTGGCTCCCCGCTGAGCAGAGAGCCCCATGTGGGCCTCGATCCCAGGACCCTGAGATCATGACCTGAGCCGAGGCAGAGGCTTTAACCCACTGAGCCCCCCAGGCGCCCCTTAGTTATATTTCTATTATGGATTGTAACCTAATTGAATGGAGATCACAAATGTCTGCTGCATGATTTTAGTCCTGAGAAATGCTTTGGAATTTGCTTTGTGGTCTAGTATACAGTTAATTTTTGTAAATGGGGTGTATTCATTAAAAAAATATATACTCTGCAGTTGGTGGGTGCAGTGATCTACATGCATATATAGGTATATAAATCATATGTGTGTATATATATATACACTAATGTGCATACCATTCATATCCGTGTAACCCATACAGGTAGAATCATGTACTATCTCTCCTTTTGTCACTTTATTATTTTACTTCACAAAATGTCCTCTAGTTTCTTCCATGTTGTCACTAATGAAAGGATTTCTGTCTTTTTTAAAGCTGAATAATATCCCACTGTAAGTATGTACCACCTTGTCTTGGTCCATTTCTGTTGATGGCCATTTGGGTCGTTTCCACAACTCGGCCATTATGAATAGTGCTGCAGTGAACTCGGAAGTGCAGATCCAAATTCCAGATTCTTGTCGTATATGCCCAGACGTGGGATGGCTAGACTGTATGGCAGTTCTATTCTTAATTTTTTGAGGAACTTCCATATAGCAGCTGCATAAGAAACCAGGAAGGTCATTATATAATGATTAAAAAGGTCAATTCATGGGATGCCTGGGTGGCTCAGTTGGTTAAGCATCTGCCTTCAGCTCAGGTCATGATCCTGGGGTTCTGGGGTCATGTCCCACATCAAGCTCCCTGCTCCGCGGGGAGCCTGCTTCTCCTTCCACCAGCTGTTCCCCCTGATTGTGCTCTCTCTCTCTCTCTGACAAATAAATAAATAACATCTTTTAAAAAAGGGTTAATTCATCAGGAAGATATAATAACTTATATATGTACCCAACATCAGAGTACCTAAATATACAAAGAAAACACTGACAGATCTAAAGGAGGAAATAGACAGCAACACAGTAATAGTAGGGGATTTCATACCCCACTCTCAACAATGGATAGAACATCCAGACAAAATCAAGAAGGAAACAGCAAACTTGAACTACACTACAGAACGAGTGGGCTCCGCAGATACGTACGTAACGTTCTACCCACCAGCAGCGGAGCTCACGTCCTTTTCAAGTTCACAAGGAACGGCCTCCAGGATAAATCCCACGCGGCGTCACAAAACAAGTCTCAACAAGTTTAAGATTAAAATCATACCAAGTATCTTTTCCAACCATAATAGAATGAAACTAGAAATTAGTAACAGAAGGAAAACTGGAAAATTCACAAATAGGTGTTGCCTTTTTGGGTTTTTTATAGTTGTTTTTCTTTTAGTCTGATAATATTTAAAACTGAACTGTGGAAGTTCATTAACATTTAGGGTAATATTGATATGTTTGGGGTTCAATATATCACTTTTTGTTTTTTATTTCATATTTTTAAAATTTAAGTTCATTTAGCCAACCTGTAGTACATCATTAGTTTCTGGTGTAGTGTTCAATGCTTAATTAGTTACGTATAACACCTAGTGCTCATCGCATCACAATGTACCCCTTTCTTATATGCTTTCTATATGTCCTATCCTGTCCGTGTCCCCTTTTCTCTCCTTTCTTGATCTTTTTTTAGATTGTAGGAGTAATTCTTCATCATTCTGCTTTCCCTTTCTATCAGTTTAAAACTTTTATTCTTTCATTTGTATTTTTGGTGGTCACCTGAGGGATTATAGCATACATCTTTGATTTGTGGAAGTCTAACATTGACTATTACCTTTATCTGTCTCCTAAAGTTATAGATGAATACTTTAAACATGAACTTTGTTAACCCTCTCTTGATTCTTCTATCTTCATTGTACTTTAATACTATAGCTACATATTCTAATATTATATTCTTAAAAGAGTTTATTGGGATATAATTTACACACCCTCCAGTTCACTCGTTTAATGTGAACACTTCCATGGTTTTTAATGGATCACAGAGCTATTCAACCACCATCACAATCTAATTTTAGATCATTTTTATCACATTGTAAAGCAAATCATGCCAGCTAGAAGTCAGTACTCTTCTCTCCTCCTCTGCTGAGCCTTGAGCCACTTAATCTACTTTCTGTCTCTATGGATTTGTCTCTATCTATTTCGTATCAATGGAATCAGATAATATGTGGTCTTTCGTGACTGGCTTCTAACATAATGATTTCAAGGCTATCCATGTAGGATGGTCTGAACTTCATTTCTGCTTATTACCAAATAGTCCATTTTATGGATATATCACATTTTATTTATACATTCCATTGATGGACATCTGAGAAGTTTTGACTGTTTGCTTTTGTGAATAATGTTGCTATGGGCATATTTGTATAAATTATTGTGTTTTTTTAATTACCTACCGTACACACACATACCCCACTTGGCAAACTACTGCCAGTAGACCAAAATCAGCCTGCCATAGGGCAAATCAAGCTATAGCCCTTATATAACGTATTGTCTAGAGTGATTTTATGCCACAGTGGGAGACTAATAGCCACAGAGACCTATGGTCCACAAAGTGAAAAAATGTTTACTCTCTGATCTTTTACAAGAAGAATTTTTTGACTTCTGCTTTTATAGCCAAAGTAATTTCTGCAAAAATTACTTTCTTAGTGCCTCTCTACATTTCCACACTGGAATGATTTTCCTTGCACCTGGAATTCTCAAGAATTTCTTTTATTGCTGATATTTATGCTGGCAAGTTATTCTGGTCTGAAATGCCTGATTGAAAATACTTTGATTTGCCTTCATGCTTGAAGGTTATTTTCTATGGTAAAAAAAAAAAAAAAAAAAAAATTCTTGGTTGGCAATTACTTTCCATTACCTCCTGAAACTATGTCTCCACTATTCTGTCACTTTTAGTATTGCTATTGAGAACTCAGCTGTCTGTCACTCCTTTAGGTAATCTGCCTTTTTTTCTCTGGACGCTTTTAAGATTTTCCCACTGTCCTTTATTTTGTTCAGTTTCCTAGATGTATCTAAGCATGCTTTTTAAAAATCTTTTTTTACACATTAGTGGACTTCTTAAGTCAGTATATTATTTGTCTTTCACGGATTCTGGAGAATTCTCAGCCATTTTTTTTCTGGACCAGGCACTAATAGCAGCTGTACACTGGGAAAGACAACAAAGAATATTTTGTGATGAATATTTGCCTTTAGGATATTACAGGCGGTAAATGCTGGTGGCTAGTTACAAAAGGCCCTTTTATGTAATACAATCAAGACTTCACTGCTTTGTAATTCCTCAGGGAATTATCCTACTGAGTGTGCATACTTTGTAATTCCTCAGGGAATTATCCTACTGAGTGTGCATACTTTAAAACTTTTTAAACTTAAAACATGTAAATACACATTTGTTTGCCAGTACTTTAATGGAGGACTGAGCTGTGATCCTCAATTATGTACATAGTGGAGTTCGTTATAAACCATATTCATAATGAGCTATGTTAAAATTCTAATTGCAGCTTCTTTAAGCCAAGGCAAGAAGATAAGATTGTTACAAAGAATCTAAAAGCAGAATTCTAATTTATTTATTAGACGACATGCAATGTCGTCTACATAGTCTTCCCCAAACCTTTGATTTCATTTTAATAGAAACTTTTTTTTACACATCTTTCATTACTTCCATATTATTGAACTAAATTTGAATAAATAGCATAAACACATTTGGATACTGATTCTTGATACAACTCAACTGGCAGAAGCAGAAATGTTTAGATGTCAACACAGTGTGATTATTCAATGTAACTTGAGGATTTAACTGTGTTATATAGGAAAAAAGTGGAGAGATGGAGTGTTGACTAAGATTGGCTTTTCTCTACTACAGCCCTGCTTCCTAGGATTCACCACCAGTAGCCCTTGCCCCATTTCTGCACCTTAACTGAAAATTTTAAAATCATTAAAAAGCTTCATAGCACAGAGAAAAAATGTTATGCAATGCTAAGATTGTGCAAAAATCTGAAAAATCCATTTCATTTATGAATGTTAATGCAAAATCCTTAAATAAAAGACAAGCTGATACAATCCATGAAGACATTTAAAAGAACAACACCTCATAATAAAGTAGTATTCATCCCAGCAACACAAGGAATTCAGAAGTCTATTATCACTATGTGATATTATATTAATAAGCCAAAGGAAATTAGCCATATGAGTCTCTGAATAGATGCTAAAAAATACATTTGACAAAATCCATTGTCTTTTTCATTTTAAAATGCATTCCAGAGAAAGAAGTGAATGTTTTCTTAATGATAAATACCTGAGTGCATGCTTGCCCACTCACTCCCTCTCTCCAGAAGCCAAAGGCGGTTAAATACCAGGAGCGTAGGCATTAAAGTCAGGATGTTCACCATCACCATTGTTATTTAACATCACGGAAAAAGAAATCAAATATCTAAAAATGTGAAAAGGGGAGATAAAATCCTTATTATTTTCAGAGGGTGTAACTATGAAATTGGAAGGTGGGCTCCTGAAAACCACTTAGAGTCATAAGAGTAGGTAAATGACTACCAGGCTAGGATACAAAAATCAGTCACTCTCCTACCTCAAAGCAGTTACAAATATAATGGAAAAGAACATCCCATCTGTAACAGCAATGGTTGTGAAAAAGGGTAAGCACCTCAGAATAACGGGAAATCCATAGACTCCAAATGGCAAAACAAAACAACACTAAATCTCAACAGGCCATAAAAGAAGACTTCACAGAGTTGAAATAAGCCCTGTTTTTGGATGGAGAAGCTGACACTGTTTAAGCCCAGTTTTCTCTAAATCAATGTGTAAGTTCCATTTGAGCCCAAGAAAATTCTCAACAGGATGTGCACTAAAACTATCCAAGCTGAATGTAAAACTTATGGAAAAATAAATACAAGGAACACTAAGAAAACTCAGGGGAAACAAAGAAGAACAATGAAGAGCATTTTTGTCCTGGTAGATATTAAACATGCAATAAGGCTACTGTATATGTTCAATTTTGGACTGGCCCTGAATAGGTAAGTCATGGAATAGAGAGCTAAGAAATAGGCCACATAGAGAGGATTGAGATAGACTAATTTAGTTTGTGACACCAATGGCATTTTAGTTCAGTGGAGAAAGTTTCAGTGAATGGTATTTGGGTTAACTAGCTGGTGAACTGGGAGAAAGAGGGGCTGTATCCTTAAGTTGTGGATATGTTAAAATTTGTTAAAATAAAAATAAATTTCAAGTTAATAAAATATTTCAATATTAAAGTCTGAACCTTGTAAGAAGTAGATGAAAACATAAGAAAATGTATCCTTGAAGGGAGCTGAGCCCCAAATACAGAAATTCTAAATAAAATATATCTAGCTAATAGGATCCAGCAGTACATTAAAAAGATTATCCACCACAATCAGATGGGATTTATCCCTGGGATGCAAGGGTGGTTCAACATTTCCAAATCAATCAATGTGATAGAACAAATAATACAAGAGAGAAGAATCAGATTGTCCTCTCAATTGATGCAGAAAAAGCATTTGACAAAATACAGTGTCCATTCCTAATTAAAACTCTTCAAAGTATAGGGATGGGGGACCATTACTCAAACTCATAAAATCTATCTATGAAAAACCCACAGCGAATATCAATCTCAATGGAGAAAAACTGACAGCCTTCCCTCTGAGATCAGGAACAGGACAAGGATGCCCACTCTCATATTGTTCAACAGTGTTAGAAGTCCTAGCAACAGTAATCAGACAACAAAAAAAAATAAAAAGTATACAAATTGCCAAAGAAGAAGTCAAACTCTCTCTCTTTGCAGATGACATGAGACTCTATGTGGAAAACCCAAAAGACTCTACCCCCAAACTAGTAGAACTCATACCAACTCAGTAATGTTGCAGGATACAAAATCAATGCACAGAAATCAGTGGTGTTCTTATACACTAACAACGAAAATACAGAAAGGGAAATAAGAGAATCGATCCATTTACTATAGCACCAAAGACCATAAGATTCCTAGGAATAAACCTAACCAAAGAAGTTAAGGATCTGTACTCGAGGAACTACAGAACACTCATGAAAAAACTAAAGAAGACACAAAAAGATGGAAGAGCATTCCATGCTCATTCATTGAAAGAATAAACATTGTTAAAATGTCTGTACTGCCCAGAGCAATCTATACTTTCAATGCCATCCCGATCAAAATTCCACCAGCATTTTTCAAAGTGCCAGAAAAAACAATCCTAAAATTTATATGGAACCAGAAAAGACCCTGAATTGCTAAGGTAATGTTGAAAAAGAAAAACAAAGCTGCGGGCATCACATTACCTGATTTCAAACTTTATTACAAAGCTGTGATCACCAAGACAGCATGATACTGGCACAAAAACAGACACATAGACCAATGGAACAGAGTGGAGAGTCCAGATATGGACCCACAAATCTATGGGCAAATCATCTTTGACAAAGCAGGAAAAAATATCCAGTGGGGGGGAAAAAACCAGTCTCTTCAATAAATGGTGCTGGAAAAATTGGACAGCTACGTATAGAAGAATGAAACTCGACCATTCTCCTATGTCACACATGAAGATAAACTCAAAATGGATGAAAGACTTCAATGTGAGGCAGGAATCCATCAAAAGCCTAGAGGAGAATATAGGAGTAGCCTCTCTGACATCAGCCACAGCAACTTCTTTCAAGACACGTCTCCAAAGGCAAAGGAAGCAAAAGCAAAAATGAACTTCTGGGACTTCATCAAAATAAAAAGCTTCTACACAGCAAAGGAAACAGTCAACAAAACAAAGAGGCAACCCATGGAATAGGAGAAGATATTTGCAAAC
>PITA01033409.1:0-12812 GCA_004023965.1 Spilogale gracilis | reverse complement strand
CTGTGTTTCTCTCTGTCAAATAAATAAAAATCTTAAAAAAAAAAAAAAAAGGGACTTTTATTCTTTATTTTTTTTTTAAGATTTATTTATTTATTTATTTGACAGAGAGATCACAAGTAGGCAGAGAGAGAGGAAGAAGCAGGCTCCCTGCCGAGCCGAGAGCCTGATGTGGGCCTCGATCCCAGGAACCTGAGATCATGACCTGAGCGGAAAGCAGAGGCTTTAACCCACTGAGCCACCCAGGCGCCCATCTTTTTTTTTTTAAGATTTTATTAATTTATTTGACATTGTGAAACACAGCTAGAGAGGGAATACAAGTGGGGGGAGTGGGAGAGGGAGAAGCAGGCTTCCTACCAAGGGACCCTGATGTGGGGCTTGATCCCATGACTCCAGGAACATGACCTGAGCCAAAGGCAGATGCTCAACACTGAGCCACCCAGGCACCCCATGTGACAAACATTTTTAAATGCTGTATGTTTTTTTTTTTTTTTTAAAGATTTTATTTATTTGACATAGAGAAACACAGCCAGAGAGGGAACACAAGCAAGGGGAGTGAAAGAGGGGAAGCAGGTTTTCCGCCGAGCAGGGAGCCCGATGTGGGACTCGATCCCGGGTCTCTGGGATAATGACCCAAGCCGAAGGCAGTCACCCAACCAACTGAGCCACCCAGGTGTCTCTGTATGGTGTTTGTGTTAAAGATTCCCGCCAGCAGTAAGCTTCATGAGAATAGTAGTCCTGTTTGTTTTCATCACTCCTACCTCTGAGTACAGTATCACACTTGTTTAAGATCCTTAAACAATAGTTGTTTAATGATTAACTAAGTCAATAAAAAGGCAGTTTGTGTCTTATCTGGGGGTTTAGATTTATGTGGCCTGTTGAATTGTCCCAAATAAAGAGAAGTGGTATTCTGATTATGAATTGTGAACAGGGCTCTATAAGAAGATTTGCTGAAACTATATTGGTGTAAGGTAACATTATTTTGGATTTGTGTATTTGTGAAAAATAATGATTCTCTTCAGGTTTGTTAAGTACTAGAGTGTTGTTTTTTTTTTTTAATTTTATTTATTTATTTGACAGAGAGAAACACAGCCAGAGAGGGAACACAAGCAGGGGGAGTGAGAGAGGGAGAAGCAGGCCTCCCGCCGAGCAGGGAGCCCTATGTGGGACTCGATTCCGGGTCTCCGGGATCATGACCTGAGCTGAAGGCAGTCGCTTAACCAACTGAGCCACCCAGGCACCCCACTAGAGGGTTTTTTAATTCATTCATAGGGTGCTACTTAAATTTTCTTTCCAAATGAGGTAGAATATGGGAAGTAGCATCTAAAAGGTAATTAGCTGTGCAGAAACTAGGCATTTTGCTTTAACTGAGTAAATATAGGATTTGCATAATCAAAATCTTCCAGGCCCCATGCCAGATACTCAGATTAGACATAACAGAAAATTACAAAGAGGCCCTGACGTTTTCAAGTAGTGACTGTAGAGTTAGCAGATGAAAGGCGGAGACTGCGACTCCATAGATTTGGTACCCCAGGGTGTCTCACAGTGTCATTTGTTGGCGGGATTCATGTTATAGTTAGGTATAAGTTGTGAAGCTGGAAAACAGTTTACCACCAATTGGGTAGCGATTATAAGAACATTTCGGTTTGGCTTTTGTGCCTAGGGTGTGAGTTTTTGGCTTTTGTGCCTAGGGAGTGAGTGTGTGTATATAGGAAACAGGTTCTTGTTGAAAATACCTACTTTTTGAAAGGTGTCCTTGTTACTTGACACTAGAGTTAAAAGGCAAAAATTTGTGTGCATGATTAACAATTTTTGTGTCTCTGGCCACATGAAGATAAAAGAAGAAATCCAGTGTATATATTGTAGTAGTGATAGTCTAGGTTTGTTCTGCTCTAAACGGGAGGAGAGGAGCCTAATCTATGGGGGGGGGGGTGATATCAGGTAAGACTTAGGTGAGTAAAAAGAAAAGGTTAAATCTATGTTTATGTACTAATAAACACATGACTTCAATTCTGGACAGAAAGGATGAGAGAGTGGGGGGAGCATTCAGGAATAAGTAGTAAGAGTGGGAAAAGGCACAGAAAAATCCAGGTAATAGATTTTTTAGAAGATTGGGCAAATAGATTACAGAGAGCAACTCTTATGACTACTCTCCGACTTGTAATTCAGTGGGTTGCTGTTCATGGCCTTTCTGCTGCTCTGTTCAAACCCGTCCGTGGCTTCACTCAGTGGAATATCCCAGAGTGTCCTCGCTGAACTTCGCCGTCAGTGGTTAGAGCAGCAGTACCTTAGGAGTAAAGTTATATTAACATCCTGGGTGTTTTCTCATAGCTGTTGGAAACATAGCCTACTAGCTACATGAGTTCTAACTACTTTTTGGAAAATTATTATTAATAGTAAAATTCTCTAAGTGCCTTCTTGGAAAACAAGGGTATAATTTTTAGGGGCGCCTGGGTGGCTCAGTTGGTTAAGCAACTGCCTTCAGCTCAGGTCATGATCCCGGAGACCCAGGATCGAGTCCCACATCGGGCTCTCTGCTCGGCAGGAAGCCTGCTTCTCCCTCTCTCACTCCCTCTGCTTGTGTTCCTTCTCTAATTGTGTTTCTCTCTGTCAAATAAATAAAATCTTAAAAAAAAAAAGGGTGTAATTTTTTTTTTTTTTATTAACTAGTCTCACTTAGGAGGCTTTCATTTGTAAATAATAAAAACTCACGTCCAACTGCTTGATTGTTGGCACATATACTTACATTCTAGAGGGAGAACAGGCTTTGCTGAGAGCTTACTTAAATGGCTCAGTGTCATTGTAGGACCCCTCATTGATCCCTGTGTTCCAGAAATATCTCTGTGATTCCAAGATTGATCCCTGCACAGACACAGAATAGCTTCCAGCAGCTCCTAGTGTTTCTCCAGCATTGAAGAGTCTTAAGGTTAATCTGATTGGACCAACTTGGACATGCACCCATCTCTAAACTGGTCACTGCTCCAGGAGATTATGCTGTTTATTTTGGGCTGAATCATGTGCCCATCTCTGAACAGATGACATAGCAACATAGATGGTATTATGTTGATTAAGTGAGTCAGGGCTAAAACTAAGAATGGGTTCAATATTATCCAAACTATATGACTTAAGAAATTTGGGGTCTTGTTAAGACACAGGAGGAGGGGAATGGATGCTGGGGAGGCAACCCGCAGTGCCGTCCACATTGGTTGTGCTGTCTTCAAACAGATGGACTGTTTTATTGATCTACAACAGTGGTTCTCAGCCTTGGCCAGATAATTGTTTGAGGAGGGGCAGGGTATTACTGTGGTTTCCTGTGCAGCCCGTGGAGGGTATTTAACGGCAACTCTGGTCTCTACCCGCTAGGTGCTAGTGCCTCCTCCCCCAATAGCAATAACCAGACATGTCTCCAGAGGTTCAAAAAAGTAACTGGGGTAGGAGCCTAACTGCTGCAGTTGAGAACTAGTAGTCTAGAGTAGCGCTCTGCAGACTTTGATCACATGGCCCTATGATTAAAGTGTTTATGCATATCCGCATATATGTATATTTATATTACTGTTTTAATTTTATATATATTGTAAAGCATACACACAAAAGAGAAATTAGAGATTAGAAATAAGTTGAAATTTTTTTTCTGTAAGTTTTCCCTCTTTATGCCAGTATTCCATTTTGCAGACTTAAGAGTATGTTCCCCGCTTTGGAGATTAGTGGTCTGAAATATTGGTATCCGGTCAGACTTGATTTCCTGACAACGTGATGAGCACACTGTCACCATGTAATTGGATGTTGGATGGGACTTTTCCTGTTGGTCGTGCATTGGCTGCTCTGGCCCTCAGCGGAACCGAGAGGAGTCTGCCGTGAGACTGAGAGATGGCAGAATCTGCCTGACTGCCTTTGACCACTTCACCCCAGACCATAAATACAGAGCAGACAGCGTATAGTCATTGGCACTGTGGAGTGTGGAGAGAGGGTTTTGCTGCCACTGTCCCAAACCCTGCTCCCAGTCCCTACTGATTTGGGCTGTAGATTGAACGAACTTGCAAGGATGAAAGACTGACACCTTGCTCTGTGACCATGCTTCCTGCAACTGGGAGGCTGCTGCATTAGCCCGTGCCAGCTAGATGAGAAGGAACTGGTGTGGTGTGCTTAGGACAGACATGGGGGGGACTTCCCACCAAGTGCCAATTTTGCTGCCTCCTGACAGACATGGAGGAGTATTCCAGGGGCCCATTGGCTTGGTGTCAAGGAGCATGGCGACCAGAGGAAGGAAAGGCACCTAGTGCTGTCTTCAGGGTTCCCAGCCAAGTGAAGCTGAAAGGAAATTGGAGGATGGACTGCTGGTCGGACCAGTATGGAGGTTCCTGGTGAGATTGAACACCACTCCAGGAAGGCTTGCACACCATGTACACTGAAATCAAAACATTTGCTGAGGACTTTAATATAACATGCAGCCAGGTGGACCCACAGCAAGACAGAAACCAGTTACCCAAGATGATGTCACTGTTCTCTGTCCTCATGCGCAGAGAACCCTTAAAAGAAGGGAAGAAAAAGAACAGACCAAGTCCCCTCAAGCCATACAGCTGGCAGTGCTGGAGGTTTGAATATTTGAGATTGAGGTTTTAGACGGGCCTGGATGTGAAGACCTGGAACTGACCAGATAGCTAGCTGTCCCGTGGTGTCATTGCCAAGAAGGGAGGAAATCAGTAGAGGACAGCTGAATACCAGAGATGGGGGAGGACTGGTGGACAGAGCTAATGCCTTTTTCTGAATTGACGCTTACGAAGAGCTCAGTAGCTCAGAATGGACAGGGCTTTATCGGAGCTGAATGACCATGGTTAGGAGCCTAGCTAATACCGCAGGTCATCTCTGTATCGAAGAATTGGCAATTGACAGGGAATTTTGTACAAATAATGTCATGTGTTGTAATCGTAAGTGCTTTGGACCTAACATGATCAAATATTAAAATATTAAATATTTCTGGAAAAACTTGGAAAGCCAGTTCAGAGAAGTCCATATTTCTCTTCATACTCCCAGACTGATGACTATCTTATATGTGCTGGTTCATGAAGAAAGAAGAAAAAAAAGTTGAGCTGAAAGATACTTTAAAAATTCTTCTCCGAGGGGTGCCTGGGTGGCCCAGTTTTAAACATCTGCCTTTGGCTGAGGTCATGATCCTGGAGTCCCCGGATTGAGCGCCGCCCCCCCTTTCAGGCTCCCTGCTCAGTGGGAGGCCTGCTTCTCCCTCTCCCACGTGCCCTGCTTATGTTTCCTCTCTCCTTGTGTCTCTGTCAAATAAATGAATAAAATCTTAAACTCTTCTGTGGGACACCTGGTGGCTCAGTAGGTTAAATGTCTGCCTTTGGCTGGGGTGGTGATCCTGGAGTCCGGGGATTGAGTCCTGCATCAGGCTCCTTGCTCAGTGAGGAGTCTGCTTCTCCCCTGCTTGCTGCCCCCCCCCCCCCCCCCGCTTGTGCTCTCTCTCTTTCTGACAAATAAATTCTTTAAAAATAAATAAAAATTCTGCTATGAAATGTTTTAAATTTCAGGAAGAATTTTGTCTGGAAATTTCAGTTTAGTATTAGAACTTCTAATCAGGAGTATTTTAGCGACTATCAGACATAGCTTAATAACTTAAAGTATTTTTTAATGAATTAAATTAAATTTTAATGAATTATTTTTAATGAATTAAGAAATGATTTAAAATGACTGAAAATCAATACTTGTTTCTTGTCTAAGGTTTCTAGTAGATAGGGAGGAGCTTGGCTGCTGAAGAACTACTTTTACCAGTAGTTACGATTAGCAGTGTTTTTCCCCGTTTTGTCATTTCTTGTTAACACTGAGGCAGCATCACTCTGCCTTACAGAAGAGGTGCCTGAGAGAGTGCCTCAGTTTGCCCCCTTGTGAGTCTGGAAGGCCAGCGGGACCCTTTCACCGCCACCGTCCCCCCTCCTGCCAGGGGCCCAGGGTATATCATAGGAGAGGGTGTGGTCTGCCAGGCTCAAAGAGCTCACCGACTTGCTATCAGTAGGGCGCTTGCTTTGTGGGGCGAGCATACCGTCCAGTGGCTCATCCTTTGATCAGTGGCATGGATTTGGTTGATGGTTGGCCAGAGTGAGGAATGTAACTGACATGGGACAAAACTGAGGTGGTTGACCTCTGTCGTGTTTGAACTTGTTGACTTTCTTATGAAAGTCAGATTTTTTTTATCTTACTTTGTAGTGTGTGTTTTCCAATGTTTTTAAATATTAAACCTTTTAAACACATGGTTATTTTTCTAATAGGTAAGGGTAGTTTCATGTGAATGGACATGAGTTAGTTAATTTTTATCTTTTTTTAACCCTCCCTACTATATCCCATTTTTTTCAGACATATTCTGGTGCTTAGCAAATTATACAGACCAGTATTCAGTTTAGGCTCACAAATTTTCCTTGGTACAGAAGAATGCAGAGACTTATTTATTTAGATTTTATTTGAGAAAGCAAGAGTATGAGCTGACAAGAGGCGGCGGGGGGAGCAGACTCCCCTTTGAGCAAAGAGCCCCACTCAGCTTGATCCCAGGACCTCAGGATCATGACCTGAGCTAAAGGCATTTAACTGACTGAGCCACCCAAGCACCCCAAACACAGAATTTTAAAGGCCTTGTTGTCAAATCAGCTATTTGCCAAGTAGAGTGAGAATGTAAATAGTCTAAATTGCTAATAAAACTATCTTTCTATCATCCTTCCCAAGAGTATAGTGGGAAGAATGTTGGATTTGGGTATCATCTTAGCCATTTAATCACATTGTGACTTTGAGAAAGCGTATGACCTCCTTGAGACCAGAGTTCCCTATCTAAAAAGTAAAGACAATACCAGTGGCAAAATCTTTGAGGATTGAATGGTGGTTGTCTGATATACTTCAAGTGCTTACTGTCATTCTCCCTTCCCATTCTGTTTGTGATCCTCTAAATTGCTTTTGTTTTTGATGGGCTGTGGCCCACAGTTCCAAAAACACTGCTATGCGAACAGTTGTTTACCGTGTATTATCATGATTTTAAAGCACGTTTGCCTAAATAGTCAAAAATTGCTATTTTCCTCTCCACCCTTCCCCAGTCTGTACATTTCATTCTCTTTTTCTGACGTTCATACCCCTCATGGTAAAGTGGGGATAAATAGTAGCTATCCTACTTCAGGATTGTTAGAGGATTGAATGACTGTCATAAAATAGTCATGGGCAGTAATACTATTTAAACTGATAGCTTCCACCTCTCAGTTACCATTATTTTACTTGCTCTGTGGAACTTTGGGTTCTTGAATCTAAAACAACTGCGTTGAGTTTTACTTCATTCCTTCCTTTAGGGTCTGTGTTGGGTGCTAGGTTCACTTCCCCATCTCCAAGGTTTGCATCTGGTGGCGTAGGGAAGCCACTTTACCATCTGCCTGCCAGCGCCTGTCCTTTCCTGTTGTTACTGTTTCCCAATCACAGGTGGTGCATATCATTTTTACTGAGTCACCTGTTTGCCACGTACTGTCCTCTCTGTGAATACACAGCCCCGCCCTACATGGAGCTCCTGGGTATGGACAGAAGGTAGACAGTATGTGCTACCTTCTTCCTTTCTTTCTTTTTAAGATTGTATTTGTTCATTTGACAGCACAAGAGTGGGGGGAGTGGCAGAGGGCCAGGCTTCCTACCTCCCATCTGCAGGGAGCCAGATGAGGGACTCCATCCTAGGACCCTGGGATCAGAAACTGAGCTGGAGGCAGACGCTTAACCAACTGAGCCACCTAGGTGCCCCAAGAGTATATACTTTTTCAAACATTTAGATCCCTTGATGAAAGACATTGCCCTTGAAATCTCAATTTAAGAATTCCTTCACTTAGCAAATATTGTTTGCTCTTGGAAGTCCTGATGTCTGGGGATATAAAGACGAGTAAGACACAGGTCCTGATCATCCGTGTTTTCTAAATAGTGTAACATTTATTAGTGGTGATGGGATAGTTTTTATTTATTTTTTTAATTTTATTTATTTATTTGAGAGAAACACAGCCAGAGAGGGAACACAAGCAGGGGGAGTGAGAGAGGGAGAAGCAGGCTTCCCGCTGAGCAGGGAGCCTGATGCAGGGCTTGATCCCAATCCCGGGACTCTAGGATCATGACCTGAACCGAAGGCAGTCACTTAACCAACTGAGCCACCCAGGCGCCCCTGATGGGACCGGACGTTGTTAATTATAACTAGCCCATCAAACATGGATTTCATGGATATTGTTTAAGAAAAGATGTGGGGCGCCTTGGTGGCTCAGTCAGTTGAGCATCTGATCTTGATCTCAGCTCAGATCTTTTTTTTTTTTTTTTAATTTAATTTGAAAGCATGCATGTATGAGAGCCCCTAGGGCGGGGGGTAAGTTGTTAGGGAACTGGACATGGGCTTGATCTCACTACCCAGGCTGAAACCGGGAATTGGATGCTCAACCGACTATGCCACCCAGGCGCCCTTCAGCTCAGGTCTTGATTTCAAAGTCATGAGTTCAAGACACATGTTGGGCTTGGAGTCAACTTAAAAAACTAAAGAAAAGGAGGAAAAGAAAAGATGAAAGTAGGCATTTTAGGATAAATGAGTTGTCTTGAGGAAAAATAAATTTTTAATTCAGGTAATATTTTGACATGAACAAATTGTAAAGGTTGATTAGGGGAACCCTGATCTAGGGAGACTGAGGGACTCTTGAGGACTTCATCATTAAAAGGAGCTTTAGCTTTATTTTCAGTGGAGTCTACATCATATTTTAATAGAAGTCTGTTGTAGTGAATGTTGATTTCTCAAAATAGTAGCATTATCTGAATAACTTTTGACTGCAAAGATGCGTTGTCTAGAATATTCAGTGCGGAAGCACCTGGGTGGCCCAGTCAATTAAGCAGCTACCTTCGGCTCAGGTCATGATCCCAGGGTCCTTGGATCAAGCCCCGCATCAGCTTCCTTGCTCAGCGGGGAGCCTGCTTCTCCCTCTGTCCCACCCCTCGACAAATAAAAATCCTAAAAAAAAAAAAAAATTCACTGCAGTATGGTAGCGAAGTTGGAAATGGCTAACAGTAACTAAAGGGTTAAAATGGTAGACCTTGGGGCAGAGTAGTAGTGTGTCCCCCGGCCCAGATGGTACCTCATCGGTGTAGATGGGGCCACAGAGACATCCATAGTATCCAGGTAAGTGGGGGAGGGGAGGTTAAAAAGCCAGTGATTGGGCGCGTGGGTGGCTCAGTGGGTTAAAGCCTCTGCCTTCAGCTCAGGTCATGATCTGAGGGTCCTGGGGTCTAGGCCCGCATCGGGCTCTCTGCTCAGCGAGGAGCCTGCTTCCTCCTCTCTCTCTGCCTGCCTCTCTGCCTACTTGTGATCTCTGTCAAATAAATAAATAAAATCTTTAAATTAAAAAAAAAAAAACACAGTGGTTCTCTCTTCAGCTGCTGAGACTTCCAACACATTCTTTTTACCTCCCAGTATGCTCTAACTATGAAATAAACAGGGGCATTTTTTCTTAATAGAGAAAAATGCAGTTTCACATTTTATCAGGATAGAGAATGGTATAGCTTTCCTGATCCTGTTGTGATTTCTTCTATTTCAGGTGTGGGGGCACGGTTGGTGCTATTTTCACCTGTCCACTAGAAGTCATTAAGACACGGTTGCAGTCCTCAAGATTAGCTCTTCGGACAGTCTATTATCCTCAGGTTCATCTGGGGACCATTAGTGGAGCTGGGATGGTGAGACCAACATCCGTGACACCTGGACTCGTCCAGGTTCTGAAGTAAGTTTGGGACCCAGACCGCCACCATGAGTACAGAGGGTCTGTCAGGCCCATCAGATGGTGTTCTGTTTGCAGTCTCTGTCCAGACTGGAGAATTAGGTTTCCGTACAGGTACCTTTGAGCTCTGACCTCGTTGGCAGATCGTCACCCAGTGATAGAGCAAACCTACCAAAGCAAACCAAAAATCCATGTTTAAATTGTTGCATCAAAGTGTTGCTCTTGCCCAGAATCTTTTGAGGGCTGGCAGAATCTGGGTTGGTAGAGTGACATTAAAAATGTAAAGACTGTGCATGATACAGAGACAGAATATTCCGATGTTTTTTATTTGCTGTTTGGAAATTTTACATTTATAGAAAAGTTGCAACATGTATTTTATAAAATAGTTTTTTAAATGTTTGTTTCATACTGAGGCTACCTACTTAGTGTGTTACTTTTACTGCACTAAAAATGTCTCATTTGCTTATGAAGTGGCTGAATTATTCACAGGCTGAATTTGGCTTATCAGTCTATGCTTAAGGCAGAATCAGAAATGCAGAAGAGTGATAACGCCCGAGCTTTACCCTGGGGCAGTGTGCTTTCATAGAGGTGTTTAACAGGGGTGGCTGGCTGGCTGGCTGGCTCAGAGCCCATGACTCTTGGTCTCAAGATGGAGTTCAAGTCCTGTGTCAGGTATAGAAATTACTTAAAAATAACAAATCGGGGCGCCTGGGTGGCTCAGTTGGTTAGCTGGCTGCTTTCAGCTCAGGTCATGATCCTGGAGACCCAGGATCAAGTCCCACATCGGGATTCCTGCCTGCTTCTCCCTCTCTCAGTCCCTCTGCTTGTGTTCCCTCTCTAGCTGTGTTTCTGTCTGTCAAATAAATAAATAAAATCTTTAAAAAAAATAAGAATAAAAATAAAAAAATTTGGGAGTCCTGGGTGGCTCAGTTGGTTCAGTGTCTGCCTTCAGCTCAGGTCATGATTGAAGGGTCCTGGGATCAAGTCCTACATTGGGCTTCCTGCTCAGTGGGAGTCTACTTCTCCCTCTGCCTCTAAACCTCCCCTTCATCCGGCTTGTGCTCTCTTTTAAAAATAAATAAAATATTTAAAAAATGAATATAAAAGGGATATTCAATAAATAGTAGTTGAATTTAGCTAAACATGACACTCAGATCTCTGAAACTTACCAGCAGAGAAGGGTGTGTTCAAGAAGGGCACTGCTGTTTTGTTGATGTAGATACTGAGTTGGGAAACATTAGAAAAAGATGAAATGAAACGGAAATGCTCTGTCTTAGTGACCATTCACTTAGCACTTTGGACAGAATTCAGTTACATTTTAGATAAGGTGGAATGAATTGGAAAGTGATGAATTTATTTTTAGTCATGTTTTGTTTGTAAAGTCTACCAATGAGTCACCCAGGCCTCCATGCCAGATGTGTGTATGAGAGTGCATCTGGGTTTATTGAGCAAAATTGGACAGCAGACCAGCCGCTGAGGGCAAGGTTCCGAGTGAGAGACTCTGAAACCCAGCTAGGGAAAAGGAGGCTGGTATCCAGGACTCTGGGATGATCAGCCAATTTAATGAAATACCGAGAGGGGGCTTGGAGACACAAAAGACAGAAAGCAGAAAGCCTACCTGGAGATAGGCCCGGAAAAGAGAAACACAGAGATATGGAGGCACACTTTGATCCAAGTAGGGAAAGAGACAAGTCCACATCGTTAAAAAGCTATGACTGTGGAAACATCCCCATCCTGGTTTGCCTTTTTACATGTTTAGGCAGTGGCAGTGTCTCAGATGACAGCCGCCTTCCGAGGAACACAAAGTGCTTTGGACATAATGAAACAGACAGGTAATTTGCCAACTTTACTGACATCCAGATAGAACTTCCTCTTACGTGCTTGCCAAATAACTCATGACTAGTGGATTTATCTATTTACTGTAACTGGAAACTGTTACCCAGAAATTGTGGGTGTCAGCAGGGCCAAAGGTAAATAGGGTGCTTTCTCTAGATGAAGTTTTTAGGGTGCATGTTCTACATCCCTAGTATCTCTGTCTCTCTCTCTCCTGTAAATCTCTCTCCCTCTCCCTCTCCCCCTCCCCCTCTCTATGTACATATTTTCCCTCAGTGAGGACAATTGTTTATTGAAATGTAAGTCAATGAAAAAAAAAGCCTTTCTATCCTGTAAAATACAGGAATAGTGCCCACACCACACCTAGGCCAGCTCCTTTTCCCTGGGGACCCCCAGCAGTCACTGGTTCACACAGCCACGGCTACACAATCGTGAGACATTACCGTCACATGAATACTTTTTAAAATCACCTGTTCTATATTCACATCAAAGTATGCATAATGGTATTAAGTATTAATAAGTATTAAGTAAAACTTTCGTCATTTTGTTAGAAGAATGTAAAGTGACATCTTTCACTTGAGAGCTGATTCATTAAACTTCATTTTTTTCAGCTTAGTGTATATATACATTTTTTTTTTAAGAGAGAGAGAGGAGGAAGCAGGCTCCCCGCTGAGCAGGAGCCAGATGCAGGCCTCCATCCCATGATGCTGATTGAGGTCATGACCTGAGCCGAAGGCAGAGGCTTTAACCCACTGAGCCACCCAGGTGCCCTATATGTACAGTTTTAAGATTGTCAACTTGAGTTAAAAAATGATCAGGTTTCCGTAGTATTCACTGATTTTTCACAAGAACCCTGAGATTAGTGCTCAGGTGTGAAACTACCTTACAGACCCTTATTTTATAGATGAGGAAATGCAAATGAGAGGTTAAGTGACTTGCTCAATGGCATTTCTTTTTTATCTCAATGGCATTTCAATGTATATTCACCTTACAATAGATTTCTAAGAAAGATTTGAGGCACCTAAGAGTAGATGACAGTCCCCGCCCCCCCACCCCCACCCCCCCAAAAAACATGAAGCTCTGCTTCTTCTTTCACTTGGAAACAGCAGTGGTTCTGGCTCGGAGCCCGACAGGACCACCTCCTCGCTGCGCTGGCCGCTGCTGTTTCCGCGCTTTTGCTGAGTCTCTGTGACAGCCTCTTGGCCTGGGCTCCCATGG
>PITA01033407.1:0-12801 GCA_004023965.1 Spilogale gracilis | reverse complement strand
ACTATCAGGGCAGGCTGGAAACAGAGACAGTCCCAGAAACCCCTCCTATGGGACCCAGCTGGCTTAATCCCCAGCAGTGAACAGGCCCTTGTAAGCCATGCACACACAGCCTTTGGAATCTGGTCTGCAGCTGGGGGATTCTGTATTTTTCTTTTCCTTCAAGTAGGCTCAATGCCCATTGTGGGGCTTGAACTCATGACCTTGAGATAGAGTTATAAGCTCTACCTACAGACTGAGCCAGCCAGGTGCCCCATTCATGAGGGCTTTTATTTGGCCTCATAACATCCTCCACAGCATCCCAAATTCAGGCCTTTGACAGCTGCCCTCTTGTTTGTTTACGCAATTCAAGTGCCAAGTTTGGGAAGCCTTTCCTGAGACTATCTCCCATCCTTAGGCTGTGTAAGTGTCCCATCGTCCCTACACCCCAACCTTCCTGTAGCAATACATGGCAGTTATAACTGTCTTTTAATCAGCTTGACATCCTCTGGGAGACTGGGCTTGAGTGCAGGCACCTTCCCTGGGCATCCAGAGCTGAGCCTAAGGCAGGTGCTGGGGGAATGATCCATTCTGACTTCTGGCCCCGTCAGCTAGAAGCCCCAAGGAATGGCAGCCTGGTTTGGATACATCCCAAAAGGTACGACGTTAGGTCAAACCCCAAGTTCCTTACCACCCTACTTCCATGTGGGCTGAAGGGCCAGGGAACTAGTATTTGCTGTGGACAAATGATTGTGTCACTGGAAGTATTCTGGGACCACCCTCCAAACCTGCCCGTCACTGGAACTGTAAGTACCCAGGGTATACTCAACATCAGAATTCAAATGCAACCATAAATCTGAGTTTTTGGCATTTATTGTGTGCCTCAAACAGCCACTGGCTCTCCCTTAGGCAATTTGTCCTTGGCAACCCTGGGGGTCTGGGTTTGCAGGGCTTGGGCTAGGACAGCAAGGCCTCTTTACTTCCAGATCTGACGGGAATTCTATGTATCTCATGGGCCTGCCTCGCAGAGGTAGCAAATGAGGAAAAGTTGGAGGTTCTTTTCATAGCTAGTAGAAAGGACTGAAGATGTGTGAGCCAACAAATGTGACGGAGACGGCTCAGACTATTCCAGGTCTGAGTTGTGGGCTGGTGCACGAGGATGAATACCACAGGTGAGTTTTAGCAGCTAGTTCGAAGTGCTGGCAGTTGCTATTAAAGAAACATAAGAACAAAATGTTTTCCAAAGACAAGTGGAGCCATTGTTTTGCAGAATCTAGTGTTTCACTCAGGCAGACAGGCAAGAGTCCTCAGATTTTCATCAGCACCTCTGTGGACAGTGAGCATGATGATGGACTGCTTTCACCACCCCAGCCCCGTCCTTCTGGCTGGACACTGGTGTCCGTGCAAGAGGTACCTAGAGGTACCAGAGGAGGCTCCTGGGGATAAGCAGCTAGTCAAGGTGCTGGTCTCGGAGCCTCGCTTTGACCATCCACATGACCATGCTTTGGGCCAAGTCGGCCTCTCCTCAGAGGGTCGGCAGCTGGTGAGAGGTTGAAAAATCAGAAGCCACACTGCATTAAGTAATTCTTAAGATCAGAAGCCATTGGTGCCAAGGTGAATGATCAGGCATAGGTTCAAGAGGCAAGCTGTAGCAGAAGCTTCCTTTCCATGTGGAATGCCCACCTGCTCTTTCAGATCCAGTGGCTGCCTTTCAGCTGCCTTCATTAGAAAAGGAGAGAGGCTGACATTTGACCCCTATCCCATGCTCAAGTAGGTTGGGAGCTGTAGTTCTGGGGCAGTCTTAGGGGAATAGTGCCACCTGGGCTAGCTCAGAAAACCCACTTTGAGATGAACTCCAGATAATGGCTGGTTCCCAGGAGCAGGTGGTCTGGGCTGGTGAATCAGAAAGTCACATTCAGGAGCAACTGGGTAAGAGCAGCAGGGGCCAGGCACACAGCCGTTCACAAGAGAGACCCGTTCCTCTACTTTGCGCAGTCTTGTCCTGGCAGAAACCAGAGCGGATGAGCACCGTTTGGCACTCTGCCTGAAGGACAGGCCAGCAGTCCCACTAGAACACAGCGGTCAGCCACAAATGTGACAAGGCACGCCCACAGGTCGAGAGAACACCTATATTCCACCCAGGTATCAGAGGGCTGGTGCTCTGGACTTTCAGGCCCTGTCAGTTGTGTGTCTTCTGGTGTCCCACTGGGACCTGTCAGTTCTGGGAGTGGTATTCAGAAGTGGCTCAAGTAGATGCAGTTATAAACTCTTCCCTCAAGCTCACTCCCCTCACTGCGGACTTTGAAAACTTTATTACATGATGATACTCATTAGACCAAAGGCAGATCTTAATGAGTAAAGGGTCCCCTACAATGATGCTGCTTCCAGATGTAAATGTCAAGCACTGGAGAACAAGGTAGAGTTTACAGAACAAAAATATAAAGTTTCACAATCTTTAAATGTCAAAATGAAAAGCTGTCAGCAGACTTTCAAAGGCTACTCTAAAAGCCAAGTCATTCCTTAAATATTTAAAATAAAAGCAGACAAATCTCTTCTTTCTTCTGCAGAAAGTTAATTAGAATGTCAGAGGACAGTGATTCCATTGATACACCCACGGCCCAAGAGCAGAGCAAGCCGCTTTAACTAGTCACACTTCTGGACTTCAGGAGTGTCCCCCCCAACACCTCCCCTCCCCGTGCCTCTTCTCACGTAGGCCACAGCACGGAACTGAGGCACACTGAATCAGTGTCAAGTGAAATGAAGGCACATCATCCTATTCTCAATTAAAAAGCAAATGAGTTGGCCATCTCTAAAAAGAAGTCCATCTGTGGCTATTGATTACTCAGAGGCCCCTGGCAGACAACAGGCTCCTCCGCTGGCCTGCACTAAAGAGATGTGTCAGTAAATACACAAACTGTGAGTGTAAACTGGAGAGAACAGAAATTCTGTCCAACTTTTAGTTGGGGAATCAGCAGGTCCAGATTTTGGCTGATATTCTAATTCCCATTTCCCATTTGGATTTACATGATTGCAATGTCCTCTCCTAGAGTCACCATCTACACGGAAGAGGGTTGTGTCCTTCTGACACATCGGGCCAAGTGGCGGAGTTTCAAGTTCACATGGGCCACCATGAAGTGGGATACCGATGATAGCTGTAATGTTGGAGGAAAGCAAGAGCTTTCTCTCCACTGGTGCGTGCAGGTTATCACACATCTCATAACTCCAGCTATTTTCCACAAAGACAAAACTTTTCCATGACAGTCACCTGGGGCTCTGATAACAGCACCCAGAAACAGAACCTGAAACTTTGGTCTGTTCCTTATATAAATAAATAAATAAATAGAACACAGTTCTGAGGCCAACACCCAGCACCAGTTGGCTGTCTTCTCCCCAGGACACAGGCTCCTTCCCCAGACTTCTGTAAACACAGGCACTGGCACAGTTAGGGTAAGAGCAGCAGCTTCTGTCTCCAGAGGAGGAGGAGCAGAGCCTTTCATGTTTCCGCTCCAGGATGAATACCACTTGAAATTGTAGTCTGGCAGGCAGGCCCTGGCTTGCAGAAGCAGGGAGGTTTCAGAAAACTCCTTGCTAGGATCTCCAGGTTTGTCCTAGCCCTTCTTACCTTCACGGCTGGAAAATCTATCTCCAAGTGAGAAAAAACCATGGAAATCACCTCTTTGAAAATGATGGTCCCAGGGCCAAAGATGCAGACAGAGCACAAGGCCTCCAGCCAGCTGGGCGGAGCTGGGGCTGCAGAACATTGTGGGCCTTAGAGCCAAGGCTCACTGCGGACTGCCCAGAACCTGCCTGTGTGTGAGGGGCGTGAGGTCACCAGGAGGGAATGGCTTAGACTGGGAATACTTCTGACACTGTCCCGGTTCTCAATCACTGAGACCTGCAGAGGGGACAACTGAGCCCACTGAGCACCTTGCTGTACACATCAGAGGAGGAGGGTGCCTTCAGTGGTCAAAGCTGGATCCCCTTCCAGCCTGGAGTGAGCCAGACACTATGGTCTTCCACTCTCTGCTTCACCTGCCACCCCACTTCAGCCTCACGGCCACCTTACCGTTGGAAGGCTTCTATGCGGTTCCTGGCCTTGCCCAGGCCCTGCTCTGGAGGGTGGGCGAGAGAAGGGAAGTGCTGCCACATGGCTCCTGCCTCAGGCCCACGCTGGCAGCAGAAAGGAGGAGCCGCAGGACTGGGGTCTTCAGGGTTGGGTGGCAAGCTGGTGGGAGCTGGCTTAGGAGAGAAGCTGCAAGAGCAGTCTCCAGATATGCACGGTGCCGGGGTTTTCAAAGCCGGGTCCTGCAGGGGCGATGCTGGCTGCCAAGAGGAAAACCTCCCGCTGGCTATCCAGAGCCCGCAGGCCCAGCTCCTGCTGCAGCTCCATCATACTCATGGACTCACTCAGGTCCTGGGATGAGATGGAGAAGCCAGTTGGAACAGAGCTCACAGTTCCCCAGCACCCACACTGTCATCCATGAAAAGAACTGTTTTTGGGCCATCCTGGGGAACCCTGTGGCCCAAGTTCCCAGAAGTGGCCTCTGGGCCCCTTGGTCTAAATTCTCTCATTTCTGACTTTCCTTGTACCAACCTCTTTTCATACCACCATTACCCACTGTGGTGAGAAACAGCTCTTCCTATAAGTCAGGCATTGTGACAGGCACTTAGACTTACCTTCCTAATTATAGATTATGGATAGAATGATGATATAATTCATCATCCAAACCAGGGTACTTCTGAGACTTACAGTGGGAACTATTAATAATTATACCAGAACAACAGGCATAAATGGGGATCATCCCAGGCAGACCAGGACATATGGTTACATATTTATGATTGTCAAGGATATCCTGATAGGCAGGGGAAACTAGGGTCAAAGACATATAGCTTCTCTCCAAGTCAGGCCGGAAACAAGCGCCACAGCTCTCAGGGACATGGGCCAGGCCACAAGAAAAATGATAGAACTCAGTACTGTGGCAAGGTTTTGCCTGGTATGTATTAAGCATGGCACCTTAAGTCTCTGATGCTGAGGGTGGCTGGGCCATAGGCCCAGGAAAAGTATAGTGTGGTTAAGGGCAGGATCTTCGAGGAAGATCTGAGTTCAAGTCCTGGCTTTGCCACATATCAGTTTTAACTTTGGGCAGTGAGGATAATAACAAGGCCTATCATGGGGTTTTGCAGGATTCAAGTGAGGCCTCAACTGTCAGGTGCTTAGCCTGGCACACTGTAAGCACACTTATAAATGTTATTTATTATTGTTATTTTAATGTTCAACTTATCACTTCCTGGCTTTACCTCTTTGATCTAGAGCTGGAAGTCACAAGGACATGGCAGAGTGGAAAAAGGTACAAGTTTTAGAGTCAGACATCCCAATTCCACTATTTCCAAGATGTACAACCTTGGGGAGATTACAGAACCTCTCTGAGCTTCAGATTTCCAGTCTGTAAAATGCAAATAGTATCCTATACCTGGTAGGATCAATTAGAAGCATAATGTGAAATGTCATTCAAAACCATACCTTATATATAGTGGATGCTTAATCATTATTTTTATCATTTCTCC
Source organism: Spilogale gracilis (assembly GCA_004023965.1). NCBI lineage: Eukaryota > Metazoa > Chordata > Mammalia > Carnivora > Mephitidae > Spilogale > Spilogale gracilis. The sequence goes on along the minus strand of PITA01033407.1, from coordinate 7,260 downwards.
AGGATAACGGGTGACCGGGAGGCAAGGAAGAAGGCAGACAGAGGATGAGGATCAGGGATGAGGAAGAAGCACACGTAGAAGAGTGGGCGCAGTATCTCAGCCAAGTGCTCTAGATCAAAGGTCTGGGCCTGAATCTTTCTCCTGTGCTCCCTGGCCCTGCCCAGGGATCAGTGGATCAAGCCCAACTGGTCTAAGCCAGCCTCCCATGGCCCTCACCTGCTTGTTGGCCACCACAACGACAGGCAGGTCAGGGTCCTTGTCCAGCAGCTTGTGCAGTTCCTGCCGGGCCCAGGGCAGCCGCAGCCGGTCAGCCGAGTCCACCAGGAACACCAACACGTCTACTTCATTCACAAACTCCTTCCAGTAGAAGCGCAGATTCTGGCTGCCACCGACTGAGGAGAGGCCAGGGGCCAGCTCAGAGCCTCCCTGGGCTCTGGCTCTCTACATATAGCCCCAATACCACCCCACTTCCAGCTTCCCAAGGCTCCACCAGCCATGGGCAAGGAAGACCACAGGTTCTGGAGCCAATCTGGTTCAGCTCTGGCTCTGATACCTGGGGCTCCCCGGCCAACTCACTACCTTCGAGCAGCAGTGTTCTCCACCTCACTGAACTTACCTACTAACAGGCTGCAGCAAAACCCAAAGGTACCATATGCAATGCACCTTTCATAGACTGGCATACAAAGTGCCCATTAAATTGTACCCTCCAGTTCTTTTTCCTGGGCTTCTTCCTGCTGGTTCCTAGCTTTCTCCCTGAGACAGTGATGGTGTGCTCAGAAGCCAGGACTCCCTGCCCCGCCTGTACATAGCCATTCTCCATTCAGTGTCTCATATTCAGTCTGGTCACCCCATTTTCTTTCCTTGCAAACAGCATACTCAGTCCTAGCCCCACATGGCCGCCTACATAGTACCCCCAGCCTGGGCTGCCTCCTTATCCCTCTGCAATCCCCATTAGCTATACTGCATCCTAGAGTTTCTGGATAGACTTCTGACACTTGTGGACTCTATGCTCTTTTAGAGTTAGAGCTGTTTACATCTGGATCCCCCCAAAGCCCTCAGCACAATGCCTGGCACATAGCAGGCACTCAACAAATATTTACTGAGTGCTTACTAGGTGCCAAGCACTGATCTGGGTGCTGGGGATACAGAGGTGAGCAAGGCAGACAGGGCCCTGCTCTCAACGAGCTCCCTCTGTAACCAAGACAGACAAAGCAATAGCACATGAGCACATTTCAGAAAGGAAATAAAAGAGAAAACATTTAAAATGGCTGAGGGGTGGCTTTGGACTGGGTGGTCTGGGGAGGTCTCCCTGAGGAAGCAGCATGTGAGCTGAGTCTGGGATAATGAGAAGGAGCTGGCAGAGGAAAGCATTACAAGCAGAGCGAAGAGCAAACTCAATGTGTCTGAAACAGAAGGTAGCCAGGGTGACCAAGGCAGTGCCAGAGGGAGAGGGGAAGAAGCCACAGCCAGCAAAGTCGGCCAGGGCTTGACCACACAGGGGCTGTCAGGCTACAGGGAGGCTGTTGGGGATCCCCTTAAAGGTTTTATGTGAGAGTGACAAGGGTTTCTGAAAGATACTGCTGGCTGACAGTAGGGAACAGAAGTGAAAGCAGGAAGACCAGCAAGGAGGTTATTACAGTACTGAGATCACGGTGGCTCAGACTAAGCAGGCAGTGGTGGAAGTGGGGAGAAGTGGACAGAGGCACAATCTATTGGAAAATAAAGCTGAAAGAACTAACTAATCAAATGGACAGGATATAAGAAGTGGGAAGTAAGGGAAGAATCATCAAAGATCCACAAAGGACTCATGCTTGGCTGGCCTTTAGGCCAGGCACTGTAGACTATAGCCAAGTGAGTGTCATGGAAAGGGAGAGTCCCAGAACTTGAATGGGAGATCTGGATTTGAATCCAGCAGTGACTCTATCAAACCTTAGACTCTTGGGTAACATGAAAACACCAAACCCCTTCTCTCAGGTTGGGGGGTTCTATCTCTGCCAGAGTGGGAGTCAAGTGCAGAATCTCACATGACCCTTCTGTATCCCTGGGACAAAAAAGGGAGATGAGGAAAATCTTGTTTAAAGGATCAGATTCCAGGTGAACATCAATGTTTGCCACCATCAGGGAGGAAAGATATAACCAGGCCCTCAGAATCTGATCCCACCACCTACTGCTTTACTAAACCTACCTAGTCTTTATGGTCTGAGCACTCTGGCTGGCAGGAAGTCCACTGATCTCTCACACCTAATCTGTAGTTGGATACAGGTGGCTAAGTACTGTTATCCTCTCAACAGCACCTCTGCCAACCTCTCCTGGAATCCCAAGAAGCCTAAAACTGAGGACAGGGGCTGCCCAGACCCTCTCTGACACTCATTCAACAAGCTCTCCCAGTTACCCGCTTGAGGCTGGATCAGACTCATCTGTCTAATCCCAGGTGCCTAGTTAGGGACACACGCTGGTATATGGCAAATGCCAGCTCAGAGGAAGAGCCCTTAACCTAGCCTGGGAATCAGATAAGGTTTCATAAGGATATCACGTTTGACCTAAATTTTTTTTCCCTTCTAAGGAGTCATTCTTCATTGCTTTATTTTTTAGTAGGTTCCACACCCAATGTGGAGCTTGAACTCATGACCCTGAGATCAAGCTGATGCTCTATGGACTGACCCACCTACATGCCTCTGACCTAAATCTTAAAAGAGGTATAGCAGTTTATCAAGGGAAGAAGGGCCTTCCAGACTGAGGAAGTAGGGCAAGCACAGGACAGAAGAAAGAAAACAGCAAGTACCCTTCAGAAACAAGCAATGTAGCAAGTTGCTTAACATCGAGAGCCTCCTGCATTAGCTGACTGGCAAGCTGGGTGAGACAGGATAAATTAACTTGCTGGGCCTCCCTTTCCTCATGTATGTAACAAAGGCAATAACTGTTTCCTGTTTTTTGGAGTTGTTGGGAGGATTTTATTAAGTAATACCTGTCGGATGCTTAGCATAAAGGAAACTTTAGCTTTTGGTATCTCAGTGTTAGACATATGAGCTTCAGCTGGGGTGAGGGACAGGCAGTGACCAAGCTGGAATGGCCCAATCATGAATGGTCCATCATGTTAGAATGCAGAACTTGGACTGTATTCTGTGCCCCAGAAAGGCAGGGCTGAAGAATATCATACAGGGATGTGTCTTGCTTAGATATACATGCTGGAGCCACCCGCAAGCAAAGATGCCCGGCCTAGGTCCAAACGAGGTGATGGGGAGACAGTGTGTGTGTGTCGGGGGTCTGCTCACTCTCTAGCAGGTCCACCTCGAAGTCCTTGGTGGGCAGCCTCACAGAGTTGAAGCCCCAGGTGGGGATGTGGCCTTCCAGCGGTGGCTTCCCGGACAGCACGCGTAGGAACGTGCTCTTCCCCGAGCCATCGAGTCCCAGCACCAGCACCTCGCGCTGCTCCAGCTCCTCCAGCGCTGGCTCTTCGTCCTCCTCGTCTTCAGGCTGTGGGGCACAGGTCAGGTTGCGGCCGGCACCCTCCCACCGGACCCCTCCCGAGGGAAGACAGAAGACACCAATGCATCCATCCCCACCCTCCCCTGGTCAACCGGCAGGAAGGCAATGCCTGGTTCAGTGGGACCAGCGCTGCCTATGGAATCCCGAATCCCAAACCCCGTTCTTCTGGCTTTTCCTGAGTGACCTCGGTGTGGTTTCTTCCCCTCGCGAAGCCTCAGCCTCCTCAGACTGACGATCCCCACATCCCAGGGTCGCAGGCACCCCCGAAGAGGAAAAACTCGCATCCCCGCTGGGGCCGGGGGAAGGAGGCGGAGGCCTCTCCCGGCATGCCCCGGGCCGCGCTGTGCGCACTGCGCAGGCGCTGGACGAGCGCGGGCTGGACCCGGCGCGGGCCCGACTTCGATGCGGGGCCGCGCCCTCGAAGCCCCGGCGCCCACAAGAAAGCCCGGGTCTCGCGGCCGCGCAGGCGGTGCCACACACTCTCTGAAACGTCCACCCATCCCTCGGTTGCTGGACTCCCGCCGGCCCGGCTACCGCTGCGCGCCCTTCCGCCAGGGCGGTGCGGGCTGCGGCGCCGAGTCCCCGACCCAGGCGCTTCTGCCCTCGCGGGGCGTCACACCCTTCAGCCGCACGTGCGGAGGCCCAGACCCCCTCCCGGCACTCACGTCCCACTCGTCCCACTCAGGGAGGCGGGCAGGCTCCGCGCCCCACCAGGCCTCGCCCCGGTCGCAGCGCCGCTCGCGTCCGCGCCCGACGTAGGCCTTCCAGAGAATGAAGAGTACTGAACCCAACACGGCCGCGGCGCCGCCCAGCGCCAGCACCAAGGGGCTGAGCGGCCGCGGAGCCATCGGACCGGGAGAAAGGCACCGGTGCGGGCTGCACAGGCGGGACCAGCCGGCCCGCGGAAGATGGCCCCGCTGCGACTGCGGCGGCCGCGCCCACCCACCCAACTCCAGCCCCGCACTATACGCCCCACAATGCACCGCTGCTGTCGCTACAGGCGGCTCGCGCCCAGGCGGCGGGAGTGGGGGCGCCGACCCGAGCGCAGGGAATTCCCGCTACTTGCAGCGGGGAGCTGAAGGCTGTGCCTGGACAGGACCAGAGTCGGTGATTTGGCATCTCCCGAGCACTTCCTATATGCCTAGTGGTTAGCTGACCAATGTTCTCGGTTACTCCGTAGAACAGTGTTTCCTAGAATGGAAAGGGGAGGCCCAGGTCGCACCGTAGTGCATTGCTACATCCGGCACTCAAACCCCAAGCGATGTTTCCCGGACATCTCAAGACCTCGGGGAACGAATTGAGGCAAGTCACACGGCAGTCGGATGTCAGGTTATGGAGTGGTAGAGACGGAACTGGAACCTGGTCCCTGACTTTTAGTACTCTACCCTCTCTTGGCTGCTTCTCAGACCCCAGGAGTTTGCTCTCTGGGGACCCTGGGCATGCTAATGAAGCAGGGAGGATTGGGGGCGGGGTCAGTGTTTAGATCTGACCGCCCAGTCCTCCGCGACCTCCAATGACTGCCAAGGTTTCCAGGTGTAGCAGGAGAAACAGCCTGAGGTACTTCAAAGGAGAATCCCGAAGGGGCTGCAGAATAGATGTTTTTATTGTAAGCAACCGCAAGCCATCTTGTTGACCAGGAGGGACTCTTGAGTTCTTTTCTGGTCATTCTCGGGCGATGCTCAGATCTCTCTTGTTTCGGGAAACTGTCCTCCCTCACTGGTTACTACCTTTCCTTTTCATTGCAGTCCTACTTCTGAATAATGTGCTTTTTCTATTCTTCACCCAGCGCTCCAGGGAAACTGCCCTCCCCCAGGTTTCTACAAATGCTTAGTTCTTATTTTGCTTAGACCTCCTTGCACCACTTAACACTGTTAAATGGTTGTCAGAGATGGCCGTTCAAAAACTGGCCCGGGTACCAGGTCACTCCTTGAGGGATCTCCTCCCCGGTGAGACAGGAGTGCAAGGTTCCCAAAGAGAAGAATTAGCACCAGTGAGGTTTATCCAAAACTTTGCAGTCGGAAAATTAAAAAAAAAAATAAGAAGAAGAAGAAGAAGAAGAAATTTAGTCTTGGCATTCATGTAGGTTTGTGTCGTTTCAAAAGAGAGCACCTTAATCCTTTGAGCACTAAAAGCTCCTGAAGGTTTAATTTGACCTTACCTTACCTTTCCTGCTTCCCCTGACACACAGGGGGTGATCATTCTCTTGTCTCTCAGCTGGAATTCAGTCACCTGGGTGGTCACAGTCACTGCCTGAAGTTGTCATTCCATTTGAGGATGCAGACCAGGCCTTTGTCTTCTTGGTGTCCGATGTGTTCTGTGTAAAAATGAGGCCCAGAGTTCACACTTAACAAATATTTGGAGAATTGAATCAATTGCACATGCTCCTCCCTTGGCCTCTATGACACATTCTTTTCTTGATCCTTTCCCTCCTCTCTAACCAATCCTTTTCAGTCTCCTTTTGCCTGGCATTGGCTGCCAGTGGCTGAAACGAACTGGACCATCTGGCAAGGAAACTATGGAAATGGAATTGTCAGGAGTTAGCCTCCTGTCATACAGAGCAGAGCAGGTGAAGGGTGAGGGATGGAGCCATGAGTAAACAGGCACATGACCAGCATAGACCACCCCTTTGCATCCAGTTTTACTCTTATACCCATTTTTAACTTTGTGTTTCCACATACCATGATGCAATATTCATCAGAAAAACAGTCACACTTCACCTTCTGAAAAAAGAGAAGACAAAGACCCATCTGTCCATATATCCATTGCTGGGTGATGTTAATTCTTTTTCAGTCATGACCCCATCTGGATATTCTACAATTAAAGATTACATTATAGGGGTGCCTGCATGGCTCAGTTGATCAAGCGTCTGCCTTCAGCTCAGGTCATGATCCCGGAGTCCCTGGATCGAGTCCCACATCAGGCTCGGAGGGAAACCTGCTTCTCCCTCTCTCACTCCCCCTGCTTATGTTCTCTCTCTCTCTCTCTCTCTCTCTCTCTCTCTCTCTCTCTCTTTTTTAAGATTTTATTTATTTGACAGAGAGAAACACAGCCAGAGAGGGAACACAAGCAGGGGGAGTGAGAGAGGGAGAAGCAGGCTTCCCGCCGAACATGGAACCCGGTGTGGGACTCGATCCCGGGTCTCTGGGATCATGACCTGAGCCGAAGGCAGTCGCTTAATCAACTGAACCACCCAGGCGCCCCTTGTGTTCCCTCTCTTGCCGTGTCTCTCTCTGTCAAATAAATAAAATCCTTAAAAAAATAAAATAAAAAAGATTAAATTATGAAGATAACCACTGCCAACTTCACTTACACAGTCCAACTTCCATATTGCTATACAGCAGTCTTCACAAAAGAAAAGCTGGCAATGTCATTTTCAGGTTAAAATTCCTTAGCAGATTCCCATCTCCACCAGGGTAAGTACTACATGTCTCTGATGATGGAGCAAGAAGGGCAGCAGAGAACTGACATTTAATGATCATCAACTATACATCAGGCTTTGTTTTGGTGTAGAATGTACTGCTGTGCAAACATTTGTCTTTATCTCCTGGGAATTGCTTTCCTAATGATTGGATTAACAAAACCTGCCATGTTTATATGACACTTGGCATAAATAAATAGTCCAAGGGTAATGACTCGGATCAAGCTGAACCAAGGAGACATTTCCATGGGATTCTTACATTTGGTACCCAGCGTCTTGAAATCAGTCTGTCTTGGGGAGATTAAGAAGTAAAATTTACCAGCATAGGCAGCCATAGGCAGCCATCCCCCCACCCC
>PITA01033406.1:0-12802 GCA_004023965.1 Spilogale gracilis | reverse complement strand
TGGGTGGAGGGATGGGGTAACTGAGTAATGGGCATCAAGGAGGGCACTTGAAGTAATGAGCACTGGGTATTGTATGCACCTGATGAATCACTGAATTCTGTCTCTAGTAATTCAGTAAATGTTAATTAAATTGAATTTAAATAAAAAATTTTAAAATAAAATAAAATCTCTATACCTTCTGTTCAATTTTGTTGTCAACCTCATTCTACATGAAAAGACCCATTTGAAAAATAAATAAAGATATAATGGAAGCAGTGTCATATAACATTTAAGGTATAGGTTTTGAAGTCAGACAGAACTTCAATCTCATATTCACCATCTATTGGAATTATGGGTCTCTGAAATTTGCTTACTACCTTTGGTTTTCAGTTTCTTTCTAAGTGGAAAAATAAGTACTAGCTCAGAGCATGTTTTCAAGGATTAAATCAGTTAACACAGGGTAGCAGGCTTCTGTATTTCCCTGCTCAAAGTTCATTTCCCCTTTCTTGTGTTAAGAGTCTTCTGTTGCATAGGGAATATTCTTTTCCCAATGACCAACTGTGGTTCATATGAGGGTGATTAATTCATTAGCTATCATGACCGGCCTTTGATCAAATCTGGCAATCAGTCATATTAACTGGGTCAAGATTAAACATAACATCCAAGATGGGCAATCAATGCAATCCCAAGAGTTTTGCTGGAACTAATGGGAAAGAGGAGTTATCTTTCTTCTGGAGTTGCTAACTCATGTTTAGCCTAAATGTGCTGGAATATAAGCCATAAGCTATTTGTAGCCCTTCACCATTATGTGGAAAGACTTTGCCTGAAGCTAAACTCAAAAATGGGGCACAAAAGAGCCAAGAAATGGAAAACCACAGGTTCTTGAAGACCTTACTTGAACTTCTGGGTCCAACCTTATCTGGAGGTGGATATCTCTGGATATCCTTGGCCTGTGAGACAACTGAACATGGTTTATCTCCTTAGCAACTTAAAACCTGTTGGTGAGTACTCTATGTAAGCCACTAACTATACCAAGAGTGTACTACCTTATGACATTCTTTATTTTCTAAAAGTTTTAGATCAACTATTTTTATACATTTTTATTAAATTATATAAATAAAATTACTATATTCTAATTTATCAATTTACTATATTTTTTCTTAATAGCAGAAACTAATACCTCTGTGCATCTTCTTAGTCATGTGGTACTCAGGTATCTAATAAATACCTATGGATTATATGTGCAATTACAATGAACGCATTTCCATTCCTGAATCAATAAGCTTCTGATTTTTTGTCTTACCTCATGAGAAAAATATTACGTCAGCCAGGAATTGAAATGGCACCTAATGAATGTAAAGAGAATAACTGAAAAATATTATTTAGTCATTATAATTATTTAGGAGTGTGGAAAACAAATTAACAAATGCAACAATACTGATTTTATAGTTAAGGCCTAGCACTAAGAAATAGGATTCACTATACAGATCAGTTTTTCCATTGGTTTTATAATTTAAATTTGTGTATATGGCCATTCCAGATACAAATCCATTTATTTAAAGCATTGGGACCAGTGTAAAATAGTGAAGCCCAAATTCTTATATTTGAAGGCCAATTCCCACTGGCACCATGTATAGCAGAACTTAAAAAGCATGGAGTATGTGAAGACTTTAAGATGCTATTGTCCCTCCCCAAGAGTTGAATGACCTGCCAAGGAAAATCTCCTCAGTATCTGTAACATAATTCAACAGAATTTCACCATCTCCTAATACAAATACCCGATATGAGCTAGGGTGATCACATATCCTATTTACCAGTCTGGAAACTACATGAGGCATGAGTTCCTTAAAAGAAAAGACCTCAATGACAGCAAGAACTTTCCTATGTTTTTGTTCACTGATACATCCCTGGTGCCTAAAAAAAAAGTGGCTTTACCATAATAAACATTGCACAATGTTTTGAATGAATGAATGGCTGCAAAAAGACATTTTCTTGTTAGAAGAATAAATGTAATGCACTCCTATAAACATGAGAAGGAAATCTTAGTTTTAATTCTGTTATATTGAGACTGAGCATCTTATCTTACCATAGTGTTGCTTGAGATTTCTATGATATTAGGGGGAAAATCAGACTCAGAGAAGGAATAAAAATGAACACTTACTCTGTGCCTGTTTCACTGCAGGATAATTCATGGCAAGAAAGTATTAGAAAATATGTCCAGGAATAGGATACTGGTTAGATAAATTATGATACAGACACAGAATATTCTATAGCCATTAACTTGCTATGCAAGATTCTTTTTTAATTACTGTTATGTTATGTTAGTCACCATACAGTACTTCATTAAGTTTTGATGTAGTGTTCCAAGACTCATTGTTTGTGCATAACACCCAGTGCTCATTATAACATGTGCCCTCCTTAATACCCATCAGTGGGCTAAGTCATCACCCTGACCCACCTCCCTGAAACTCTGTTTGTTTCCCACAGTCCATAGGCTCTTATGATTCATCTCCCCCTCCGATTTTCCACCCTTCATTTTTACCTTCCTTTTCTTAATGTCCTCCATGCTATTCTTTATGTTCCATACATAAGTGAAACCATATGATAACTGACTTTTTCTGTTTATTTCACTAGCATAACCCCTCAAGTTCTATCTATATTGATGCAAATAGTGGGTATTCATCTTTTCTGACAGCTGAGTAATATTCCATTGTATATATGAACCATATCCTCTTTATCCATTCATCTGCTAAAGGGCCTCTCAGCTCCTTCCACAGTTTGGCTACTGCAGACATTGCTTCTATGAACAGTGGGGTGCATATGGCCCTTCTTTTCACTACATCTGTATCTTTGGGTAAATGCCCAGTAGTGCAAATGCTGGGTCATAGGGTAGCTCTATTTTTAACTTTTTGAAGAACTTCCATATGCTTTCCAAAGTGGCTGTACCGACTTGCAGCCCCATCAACAGTGTAAGAGGGTTTCCCTTTCACCACAACCTCTCCAACATTTGTTGTCTCTTGCCTTGTCAATTTTTGCCATTCTAACTTGTGTAGGTGGTATCTCCATGTGGTTTTTATTTGAATTTCCCTGATGGCTAATGATGATGAACATTGTTTGTTTGTTTTTTGGGTGTTAAATTTGAGAAGTTCTTGACTGATCTTGGATACCACCCCTTTATCTGTAAGGTCATTTGCAAATATCTTCTCTCATTCTGTGGGTTGCCTCTTGGTTTTGCTGATTGTTCTCTTTGCTGTGCATGAGCTTTTTATCTTGATAAAATCCCAAAAGTTCATTTTTGCTTTTGCTTCCCTTGCCTTTGGGGACATGTCCTGAAAGAAGCTGCTGTAGTCAATGTCGAAGAGGTTACTGCCTATGTTCTCCTCTAGGATTTTGATGGATTCCTGTCTCACATTAAGGTCTTTCATCCATTTGGAGTTCCTAATAAAATTATGTACTACTGTTATATAAGAAGTGAAAAAGTAAACTAAGAAATTTTTCCTGTATATTATGCCATATGTTTTAAACCATTATCTACATAGTTGAAAATCAACATTGAGCATTTTGGTGGTTTCCAATTTATTTAATCAATCTTAATGTATTCATATCCCTGGTAAGTGAAGTTTTTATAAACACAATGTTAGTGATTTGAGCTGAGGGAGCACTCTTGAAGAATCTGGGAAATAAAATCCCACAAAATATACTCCACAGGGAACACTACTGGCCTAAATTTTCTTTCATGCCAATCTAGTAATTTGAAAGAATTTATGCTTGAAGCATGAATGGAAAGAGGAATAGATTTTTATCTCCAACTGGAAAACAGGACAGAAAGGATGAGAAATATGCTGTTCTAGTTTTCTCTTTCTCCTATAAAAAAAAACCTTAAAAAGACAGAGAGCACGTATTTCCTCATGCAGATGCTTAAACTCACTTTTGTTCATTTAGATAAATAACTATGAAGACAGTAATCACTAGGTTTGTGGATTTGTGCTCCTCAAGTTGCAATAAAGAGTATTAATATTCTCTGAGATGCTTTTTGTTGTCATCAAATAACAACCAACACAATAAATAGTGATTCTCCTTTCAATTTTCTACATTAAAACTGTCATCGTCTCCGAATGAACAAGCCATTCACACATTGCTTATATTGTGCTAATATAAAGGAAACGTGTTTTGACTATCTTTCATCAGTATTTATTTTAAAATTTCTTCAATATTCACCTATAAGAAATATGCAAATATTCAAGAAATTAATGTCTAATGTAGTCCTATAATATGCCTCCTTTTAAACAATTCTTAAGACTGTCTCTATTAATATTTTAAAGCTCATGTCAAGGTTTTGTGATCCAGGGACTTCTGGAAATTATCTCCAATTTTACATACAAATTTCATTGTGCAACTCCCAATGTGTTCATCATCTCAATATTATTAAATGTCTCATTTTATGTGTTTTTTTTACACAAGTTTTGGCTATCTTAGTAACTCTTCTAATATGTCATATATAAAATAATGACTACATTGAAAATGACAATTTAAAAGTTAATTTTATAAAGTGTCACTTTCAAATCATATTACAGTCCAGATTCATAATATATTCAAAACTTGATTCCATGGCAATAAACAAAATTCTCATCACTGAAGTTACCCATAAAATCCTCAGGTAACCATAAAATCCTCAGGTAACATAGGTACCCAATACCTCTTGACTGGCTAAGAGAGTAAGCTTACTGATCACAAAATCATTTTATCCATTTATCTCTCTTTTTTTTTCCATTTATCTCTTTATCACTTACAGAAAAAATACACTTGTAGCAAAAATGTTAGCTGAAGAAAATTATTCAGTATGGCTGTTACCTATAATCAGTAGCTAGTTTTATTCTATCATGTCAGCTATTAAAGTAGCAGCTACTAGGTCACAACTAAAAGAATTGTTTGAAAAATTAATACAGTCATGACCTAGGGAAGTTTTCTCATGAAAACTGAACCTTTTTGAGAGCCGTGACTGTGCCATATTTGCTTATACTTTTTTGGCACCCATTTAATTACTCTAAAAGTTTATCAAATTTATTCCAACAATCAAATACATATTAATGTTCCTGTCTATTCTGTAGCTACTAGATGCATTCAGGACCATTAACAAACAGTCCAGCCCTTCTCAATTATTACTTCATGAAGCTACTAACTGGCTTGAAAATGTAAGGCTTACCATCTCTTTTTGAAGACTGAAAGCTAACCCCATATTCCTAACTTCAAAGGCAGTACAGGGATGCCTAGGTGGATCAGTCAGTTAAGCATCTGCCTTCAGCTCAGGTTATGATGCTGGGGTGGGGGGAGGGGGAAGGAGAGGTGCCAGGGATCCAACCCTGTGTCAGGCTCTTTGCTCAGCGGGGAGTCTGCTTCTCCCTCTCTTCCCAGCTCATGATCTCTTTCTTGTTATCTATGTTTCTCTCAAATAAATAAATAAAGGTAGTACGCTTTTCCTGTTCAGAAAGTAATGGGTTCACTGCTAGTTTCATGGGAGTTAAAGAAAAAAATAGGGGCACCTGAGTGGCTCAGTTGGTTAAGCAACTGCCTTTGGCTCAGGTCACGATCCTGGAGACCCAGGATCTGGATCTGGTCCCTCATCAGGCTCCCTGCTTGGCGGGAAGCCTGCTTCTCCCCCTCTCACTCCTCCTGCTTGTGTTCCCTCTCTGGCTATGTTTCTCTCTGTCAAATAAATAAAATTAAATTTAAAAAATCTTTAAAAGAAAAAGAAAAAAGAAAAAAATAATGTGATTGTTTGTCATATGTCCTCTTTCTCCACAGATACTTAAACACAGCTGTAAGGGCTGTATCTTGTTTGTTGCTGTGTCTTTGTCTCTTAGCCAATAGGCTGGAAGATAATAGGTTGTTGAATAAATGATTCATACGGTGCCTTCTCTGTAAAATTCTCATTATTAAGCATAACAACTAACAACAACAACAACAACAAACAAATTGTTACAGTTTGTTCAGAAGGAAACCAGTAATGGGGTCTTTGAAAATTGATGAGTCTTGTGGAGGCAGCTTCATTCAAATTAAAGTCCACCCAAGAGCTCATAAATTCTACATAACCAACTATCTATTGGGCTCTTAATTCATAAATTCTGTGAGACCATGTTGTATAACTAAAATGGTTCTAAGAAGAACACCATTAAAAATACATATTCTCAAAGATTTATATCTATGGAGAGAGTAAAAACATATTATTCACAGACTATGACAATATAAATATAAGAAGATAAGATGCATGGCAATGTATCATGTCATGAAATGTTTAAACCTCCACATGATGCAGGGATTGGATGTGGATTTGTGTGCTGGCAAAAATACTTATACCATTCCCATGCATCATTAGTGAATGGCTCCAAAGATAAAATTGGTATTAATGACTACAACAACTTCATGTGTTTGAGCCTAAAATAAAAAAAATCAAGAGAATATTGTCACATGACCTATCTTTGAACATCCATGGGGAGGAAACACACCCTGGTGAAGCCTACCAGATGAGGAACATTACAAAGACTGGCAATAATTGGGACATAACTTGTCACCTTGCCCAAAGCTCAGTTACTATGGACTGCACATTAGTCCTTTGCACAGTAAAATGAAAAGATTATTAATATACAGTCTCTTTATATTAATATTTATGGAATTATGTAACTGTGATCTAGAGAATTTCAAAGTAGATTTAAGCAACCAAATACAGAATGGTTTTGCTTTTTCTGATGTAGAACCTCTATGATTTGGGGTGATGGGGAGATTGATAGTGTGCAGACAATGGCTTCAAGTGTCTCTATAAACTGATGAAATATGACCTTGGAAATGTTGAATGTAGTATTCCAGATAAACAGAGTCACCATGTACAAACACACACATCTCTCCTGCAAAATTTTGTTCCATTTTTCCAACCATGTAAGGTACTCTTTACATAAAGTAAAAATATTGCCTATATGGAACAAACTCTGGTTTATAGTTTAAAATATCAGCTGGTCATTTACTGACACAATGCCAAGCAACTCGTTTCACTGATTTTTTTTTTTCCTCACTGAGCTATTTACACAAACCCCAAAGAGTATTTGATAGATATTTTTAAAAATGGTTAAGTCCAAACAAATTGCCAGTGGGATCATGTGCAACATATTTAATTCTCCAAATAACTTACACTTTTTTAATGGACTTCCTCCAAACTTTTGTATCAAAGAGATCTCTATGTAAGAGTACTGCTAGAGCTAACTGGTTGGTTCAAACTGCAGTGGCCTACTATTCCATTCGTAATCATCTCTACATAGCACTATTTTGAACAAAATGAGCATTCACTCACAGAAAGGGGAAAGAAATGAAAACTTCTTTTACAGAGCAATGACTTCACTGATCAGTTAATAGAGCCAACTCTTCATTTTCACACTGTTATAGAGCAACTCTGAGGCAGCAAGATGACATCCAAGAAAAAGCATAAAAGTAATAGGATAACTTAATGATTGATATGCTGGGCTTTGAAATCAAACAGAAAAATGTGGATTTTTATCTGGATTCTTTCACTTCATGCCTGGGATCATTCAGGCTCTAGGCCTCTATTTCTGCATTTGTAAACTGGATGAGGAGAGTATCTAATTTCTAAGTCGTGAGTATTAAAGGAGATATTATCTAGAAAATGTAATTTTACAGAGTGCATGACAAAATGATTACTCATAAATAATAGTTATTAATCTTAGTAGGCTTAACTATGTCATTAACTGATAATGTGATTTTTGGCCAGCTGATAACACTAACAGACATATTAATGAACTCTTCTTTTAGGCCAAAGTTATAACTAAACATTTTATGTGGAATACATTCATATAAATTAAATTTGCAATATAAACACAATTTCTCTCTTTGTTGTTGAAATGGAGAAAATGAAGACTCAAAGAGGTTAAGTGTGTAACCCTAGATGATAGATCAGTCTTGAATGACATCAGAAATTTGAATCCAGGCTCTGTGTTGCAGCCCACACATTTTCCAGATGCTCCCTACTAACCAAAACAGGGAGAAAAGAGAACACAAAAATGATTCTGACCTTTAGATAAAGAAGGAAGAAGGAGACCTAACACTTCTTGAATATCTACTCTACATATGTTTAGCCCTACACTCACTGTGTGGCGTGTACAGCCTATTTAATTCCCACTAAAATCCTCAAGGAGTCATTACATTTATTTTATATTATGAGATCGTATTCACATCCACATCAAGTAAAAACATATTGACAAGAAAATTAGTATCTGCCGAAAACCCTATGCATTCACTCCCTTGTCCTCAGCCCATCAACCTAAGTAACTAATATTCAAAATTCAATAATTAATATCTCCATTTTTTATGCTTTGACTGTATGTGCTACTCCCAGACAATATAGAGCAATGTTTAGTTTATTTTAATTTCCATCTATGGCATTTGTCCTTTACGTTAACCATAAATTTTTTCACTGAAGTATATGCTATGATAGCCATATACTTTGATATGTGTAGCTTTAATTTCTTCAATTTCACTATTGTATATTATGCAATTTTGACAAAATACCAAATTTTATTTAACCATTTCTCCCTGTTGAGGTTTTTCTTTCCCCAATACTACATATAATGTTTGTCTATATATTATTGATATATTACACAATTCCCATGTGTAAATGTGGAAGACTTTCTATAGAACATATACCTAGGAACTGAATTGTAATGTAAGCAACAAAGATTCACAATCATATTAGTTACTCCCCAATGTTTTCCTTCTTCAACTTTACAAAGTTTTACCAATTCTTCTCCAAAGTACGTATAAGGGTTTCTCTTATTCCACATATTTTCAGAATTGATATTATCAAACACTGACATTTTGGCAAATCTGATGGATGTGCATTAAATTGTGTTTAAATGTCATCTCACTTGTTACAAGTTGGAGTACATTTTTTCATGTTCCTTTTGTAGCCAGATTTTTTTTCTCTTCTACATTTGTTATTATAGCTGTCATACTTGTAATTAAGCTCTCCCTTTTTTTGTATCATCACGTTGGAATTGCTTCTATTCCGGATGTTGATATTTTATTACTTACGTATTATTAACATATATTTCCAGTAATGGGATTTTTTTTTCTTTTCTAAATAAATTTAAAAAATACTCAAATTTACAAATATTTACTTTATGCTTTGTGCTTATTGTCTTTATTTTAAAGTCATTTCCTGTCTAAAGATCATGAAATTGTCTTTTTTTTCCCTAAAAACATTAAAGTTTGATTTTCATACTTAGTTCTTCAGTCCATATAAAATTTTTTTATGGGTTAGGAATCCTATATTACTTATTTTCACATGGGTTTTACATTTTGACACCACCAGTTTACACATTGCTAACCTTAAAGCAAAGTTATGAGGCAGATACTAACATAATTCCAAATTAATCAATTCAGAAATAAACTTAGAGATTCAGTAGCCCAACCAATATCATACGGCTAATAAATGATGGGGCAAGGGTGTGAGCTCCTGGAGTCAGGTGCCTAGGCCCACACACAGTGAAATAACATGTGTTTGGGCCAGGTTTCTCACAATAAAAGTAGAGACTGAAGATGGACTGAATAAAAACATCAAAAAAAGCTCAACTCCATGATTCGCAATCAATAGAGCTGTAGAACAATTCTTTCCAATACAGTACCTGACTTTTTGTCCAAACTTAGGCTGAGTATTTTGTTTGGTGAGATTAGAGAGTTAAAGGAAAATAATTTAATTGATTAATCAAGTTGATCAAACTTTTCTATTATCTACAAGAAAGTGGTTTATTAAATATTTCAAATCATCAACTGATTCAATTAAAGACTAATTAATGATATAGGTCTTGATAATGCCGGACTGTATCAGGCTCATTGACTTGCAATTTAAGACAGACCTAAAGGGATAAATTCTACACAGTATGTCAGATATAAAGAATAAAATGTAAAGGGGGTATTATAGATCATGGTAGAAGGACATTTATGTGAGGTGAGTTATGGGGGTAGTGGAAGAAATTTTCAGAAAAGTCTTCCTGAAGCAGATGTCTGGTAAGCTATGATTAGATGGTGAAGAAAAAGACATCAGAAAGGCTAGCATACAATTTCAGGGAGAGTAAATAGAAGCTGCAAAAACATACAGGTGATACTCAGCAGGAAGTATTCCTGAAATTCACTAACACTTTACTTTGTGTTGCTGAATGGCTAAATACAGACAGGGTCCACGGTAAAACAAGGGCAGTGACCAAGGGCCAAACACAGGAGAATACATTTATCATGAGAAGAATGCAGTACCTTATACCCGATACAATGAGAAATATCACTGCATGATGTAAATAGGAGGTGGTTTTTACTAGATAGGCAGCTGAGAGAGTGACTGGGGGCTACAGCCATAGTGTAGGTGACATACAGCAGAGGTCTGACCCAAGGCAAAGATCCAAAAATCATCATTATTACTGCCATTGCTTAGGCTGGAGAGTCAGAGGCTGCTAGGGTTTCTGTGTAGCCTCAATTCCATCATCTTTGGAAATATTTATTCACATATCTGTCTTTTCTCCAAAAGGAAGTGTCCAAAGAGGCGAAAAACATATGAACCAAATCAGCCTGGACCTAGTTTATGACATCAAACTCCCTTCTCCAACAACCTGCATTTATCCTTCCTGTCCAGGGAGATAATACAAAAACAAAAGCAGAAACCTCCAAAAAGCCCAAGTAGGTAATTTGAGCAATCTAAATCAGTACCTATGGGCAGAGTGTAAGAAAATCACAAATAATAGTACAGAAGCATGGTGTTGGCAACACTGGGGACAATAAACACTTCTAGTCCTGATAATGGAACCCAGACCAAAATCGGGAGTTGAATGGAGAAGTTGCCCCTCAGGAGTTGTTACTTTGGTTAAGAGATGAGCCAAGCTAGAGGAGCTCTGCAAGAAGGGAAGGAGGGGAAGAATACCTTAGTTCATTCTTCTCTTTCCCACCAACACAATGCCAAGGTGCACAAACCCAGTAGGAAGCCAGAAAGCAAGGGAGCTCTTAATGCCATCTCAACAGATCACTCTTAGCCTTGAAGGCACCAGGAAGAGGGAAAACAGAGGGAGTATATCAAGAAGTTCTCAGAGTTATGCTTGTCAGAAACTTTATGAGTAAAGACTGTGTTTTTAATGCAAATGCAACTCAAAACCATGTCCTGTCCTCCTTCCAGTCAGATTTCACTCTCTGGGCGCTTGTGTGTATGGAAATTCTAGACCCAGCAGCCATTGGTAATCCCAAGATTCAACACTGAAAGATTTCAGTGAACACCTGTTTCATCTATTTTTATCCTACACTAACATACAAATGTATTTTGTACTCTTACTGCATTCTTCTCTTTGCATTCTTTCTTATTATCACTTTTGGTCTTAACAATTTACCCTCATAAATATTTTTTCTTTATATTTTATAGGTAACGAAACTCTAAGAGAGAGGCTACTGAGGAAAGTTACCGGAAACCACAGAGAAGTAAGTAACTTTGAAACACACCCAGGTCCTCGGGGTAGGAACCTATCCCACGTCTTCAGACCCCAAAGGCAAAATTGTGTTTTGAGTGAACCATAACTTGCAGAATTGTTGCCTTATAAGGGAGGAGTATGACTCTGGAGTTCACATGTTTCCATGTATGCCTAAATCCTAAGCAGACCACAGGACACCAAGGGTCCACTCTGGATGATACTGAAACCGACTGTGGAGCTACTTTTCAAAGTGAAAAGAATGTCTTTACTTTGAAGAACTGGTTGTTCTGGGAGAAGAATGGCAAATAAAGATGAAAAGGTTGATACTAATTAAATTCTGAAAATTTGTTATATCTGCTTTAACCTCAACAAACAGACATTTTTTTTATATGAAAGGCTTGCCATCTAAATAATAGATGTCTATGATGCAGCACTTTAAAGATTTTCTTCTCATGTTTGAAATATTAGTGTCAGTATAGATAATAAATATTAAAACAAGCCCATGAAGTAAAAGATAAATATTAAGATTGAGGAAATTAAATGTACTAAGGGAAATAAAAGACTCACATTCTTTTTTTTCTCTCAGATGAAGTAATTGTATAATATGAAAATTGGAGCAGGATATAATGTGCAATTAGGTAATAGGAAAACAACTAATTCTTGGGTGGAGAGGGCTGGACAAATAGAATTAAGGTTTAAAGACAAAACAATTAATTATAAGTAATTATTTGCAGGTTAACGTATTTTTTAAATAATATGCTTTGCATGAAAAATTAGCATAGTGCAATGATAAGGTATTTTTTGGAACAATTCTACTAAAGAATAATTCAAAACTTAGAACCAGCAAGCTTAGTAACAAGTATGTCAAAGAGAAAAGGTTCATGGCATTTCCAGTACTGGCTTAAGGCAGAAATATCCATTTTGTATTTCTGTATTACTGGTAGAAGTTTCTGTTAGACCAGGATAAAAGCAGCCACAGAAGCCTCATGATTCCCTTCACTGGTTAGGTATTTATTTCGGGGAAGATTTTGTTTTGTGTAACCCTTGTTTTCATTATCCTTTGTTAAATACAGCCACTAAATAAATTTTCCCTCTTTTTCCGGTTTGCTTAATCCCTGTGTTTCCACACAGATAAATCTCATATAATTACTTCAGCTTTGGAAAACAGTGTTGGCTGGTGCACATGAAATGAAGTTTTATGCCATGCCAGAGGAAGCTACAACCTGTTGTGGGAATAGAAATGCTTTACTGGGAGTTCCTTGCCCATGGCTATACATGAAATGAAGAGAGAACAGAGGAAATTATTCAGCTTTGAAAAT
>PITA01033405.1:0-12807 GCA_004023965.1 Spilogale gracilis | reverse complement strand
TACATATATACAATGGAATACTATGCCTCCGTCAGAAAGGATGAATACCCAACTTTTGTAGCAACATGGACTGGACTGGAAGAGATTATGCTGAGTGAAATAAGCCAAGAAGAGAAAGTCAAGTATCACATGGTTTCACTTACTTGCGGTGCATGAGGGGTAAACTGGAGGACAGTGGGAGAAGGAAAGTAAATGGGAACTAGAGTAATCTAGGGAGGGAAACGAAACAACAGAGACTTTGGACACAGAAACAAACTGAGGGACTTGGAGGGAGGGGGGTGGAGGGGTGGGAGAGCCTGGTGGTGGGTACTGGGGACACCTAAAGCATGGAACACTGGGTGTACGGAATAGTGAATGAATCTTGGAACACTGGAAATAAAAAAAATTTAGTAACAATAAAATAAATAAATAAATAAATAAATAAATAAATAAATAAATAAAAAAAACAGGAAACACAGTTGATTTTGTGAGAAAAAAAAATTGAAGCAGACAGAGATATCAGCAAAGTATCTTCAAAATTGTTCTCTGGGTCCCTGTAAGATCTCCAGACCTCAGATTTTATTTCATTTTATAGCGAGAATTTTAACTACACAATAAAGCCTTATCTACTTCTCAAAAATTACTTCAAAGCAAACTGCTTCAGTAATGACAACTTTACATATTCCCCTATCCTGAAGATCCTTCTTTAATCTATTACTCAAAATCTCTATGGCACTCAAAGCTGGTGGTTTTCAGACATCACTTTATTTATCCCTAGACACTTCTTTTCAAACATCTCTGTGGTTGGAGACTCTGTCCTTGTCCCCTAGTTCTTTTCATTCCATTTCTTTTTTCCTGGGTCTCCTTAGAGTAGCTTAGCTCCTACATATAAATTGATTGCACCTTAATCTTTTGCCTCCAATTGTATGAGAAGCACCAGTCTCATTTATATATCCAGCAAACTGGATGGAGAACTCTTCCGTTTAAAGATGGCACATTTAGGGGCGCCTGGGTGGCTCAGTTGGTTGGGCGACTGCCTTCGGCTCAGGTCATGATCCTGGAGACCCGGGATCGAGCCCCGCATCGGGCTCCCTGCTCGGCGGGAGGCCTGCTCCTCCCTCTCTCACTCCCCCTGCTTGTGTTCCCTCTCTGGCTGTGTTTCTCTCTGTCAAATAAATAAAATCTTTAAAAAAAAAAAAAAAGATGGCACATTTAGTTCCATTTTCTTTAAATATGTCCAAGTAATAACTCTATCCTCAATGTTACCTAATTTTATGAGAACCCCCATTTAGTTTCTCAAGCAAATAATAATTTTCCTAGAAAATACTCTCCATCCTTCAATATTGAATTTCTTATCCAGGACTGTTGCTACAGCTTTCTCTTGAAAGTATCTACATTTTCTCCTTAGTTGTGACATAATTTTTAAGCTTGATTTTGCAGTAGTTTTCTCATTAAGTTTCACAGACCAAGCTTAGCCTATTCTCCATATCACAAACACAAAGGGGGGTTTCTACAACACAAACCTGATTGTATTATTTACTGACGTTTAGTTATTACATATCTCCTATAGCTTTCAGTGTTTTAGAAATACAATTACCTTGACATTATAAAAAATGATAATAATGTTATAGATACCCTTCAAGATTATCTTCATTGGATCAGTAAGTTTCCTTCATGTAATCAAAATTTTTACCTAGTACCTTATTTTATAGTCCTATTGTTCCTAAACCAATTTTTGAAGAGGAATAATAGATGGAGAATTGAATCTAGATGGTCTTTTTCATACTCTGGGAAATATCTGCAAATAATAACATAAAAGCTATTCTCTTATTTCCCCAATTTGAAAGAAAATTCAAACATTCTAAAACTAAGATTACTGATTTTTTAACTTTTTAAACATTCTAAGTATAAAAATTTCTAACATAATATCAACTCTTTTAATTTTAACACCTTAACATGTATAATAAACACCAGCCTACATTTTTATATATGATTCCTTATAGCCAAATACAACAAATTTTTGCTTTTGTTTCTTAGCAGGTCATGCATTTTCTCAAAACACTAATATAAAATATTACACTTAAAAAAGTGTATACCGGGGCACCTGGGTGGCTCTGGCTTCCGCTCACGTCATGATCTCAGGGTCCTGGGATCGAGTCCCACATTGGACTTTCTGCTCGGTGAAGATCCTGCTTCCCCCTCTTTCTCTGCCTGCCTCTTTGCCTATTTGTGATTTCTCTGTGTCAAATAAATAAAATTAAAAAAAAGAAAGTATATCCCTGTGTTAAATAAAATGATATATATGACAAGAAATCTGTTTTCATACTTAATATTACCAAATATCATAATTCAATTAGCTTAACAATTGACTACAAACACTTAGGTAAATTCATCTACTTTTAAATAAACTGTTTTTTATTTTGTAAGAAAATTCAAAAGATTGTATATTACCATGAAGAGGAAGAATCTCTCGTATAAGACCAAAAAGATTAGCCATCGTATATACATACGCACATGAAACACTTAGTAAAGCACTTTAACTCACTCATCATTGTGACTAAAATCTAAAATATCACTGAGGTCCATGATTTTTAGCCAGAATGTATCTTAATAGTTGGCCTGCTGACCTATCTTTTGACCTATTCCAACGATAAACACTCCCCACCAGAAATTAATCTCATTAGAGATTTTATGAAGTTTCATTTGTTGGATCTGCTCCTTTAAGCAGTAGTATTGTTTCATCAATGTTTATTTTGGT
The DNA here is from genome assembly GCA_004023965.1 of Spilogale gracilis. Lineage (NCBI taxonomy): Eukaryota > Metazoa > Chordata > Mammalia > Carnivora > Mephitidae > Spilogale > Spilogale gracilis. The sequence continues at coordinate 10,070 of PITA01033405.1, read as the reverse complement.
ATAACTTCAAACATAGAGAAAAGTTGCAAGAATATACAGAGTTTCCATATACATGATTTTTTTGTATCAAGATTTTATTTAAATCCTGGTGAACATATCATGCAATATTTGTTCAAAATTTCTATATCTCTTTACTCAGTTTCAGCAATTACATTTACATCATTTTCTTCCTCATTCCTCCCTTTTCCTCACCTCCCCCTTCTCTCTCATTCTCTTTGCCTACATGTACTTTCCTCTCCACTTGGAAGCCGCTTGAATAATTTGGAAATACTGCGATCTTCTGTAACTAAATATTTCTGTGTGTATTTCCTAAAAACAAGGATATTCTTTTATATAATCAGAACACAATTATCAAAGCCTGAAAGTTTAACATTAAATATTTTTATCTAATCCATGGATTGTATTCAAATTGTGTTAATTGTCCTAATAATGTCATATAGCTTTTCAAGGTTTTTGTTTGTTTGTTTCTTTGTTTTTAAAGATTTTCTTTATTTATATAAGAGAGAGAGCACAAGCAGTGTGGAGGAGAAGGGATAGAGGAAGGGGTGGCAAGGGGAAAGGAGAAGAAGAGAGAAGCAGGCTCTGCTGAGTGGGGAGCCCTATACAGGGCTTGATCCCAGGACCCTGAGATCATGACCTGAACTGAAATCAGATGCTTAAATGAGTGAGTCTCCCAGGCACCCCTAGCTTTTCTGGTTTAGATCCAGGATTCAATCCCTCACCGTATACTGTATTTCATTGTCATATGTTAGTTTATTTTTTTTTAAGATTTTATTTATTTATTTGACAGAGAGAAACACAGCAAGATAGGGAACACAAGCAGGGAGAGTGAGAGAGGGAGAAGTAGGCTTCCGGCTGAGCAGAGAGCCTGATGTGGGGCTCAATCCTGGGTCTCCAGGATCATGACCTGAGCTGAAGGCAGAAGCTTAACTGACTCAGCCACCCAGGCGCCCCCATGAAGTCACACTGGAATGCAGAAGGAAAGGAAGAATGAAGGAAGTAGAAGTTTGAAACCACAGGGAGGGTCATGTTATAAGTAATGTGAGAGAGATGAAAAGCTAATTAACTGAAAAGGTTAGAGAGTTAGATAAATAAAACACCATTAAAGAAAAAAATATCCAGATGCGTTTCCTGGTGCAAGATGTCAGATAAGGAGTAGTTTTTTGTGGTAATAGGGTCACAGGACAACCAGACATGTGGGCTGTTGATCTAAGCATGGAAATGGAAGTAAGTGAAATGGAAGAATACTCAGACAAGCCATGCCCAGGTTTGAATAATTGATACACAAAGATGTGAAATGTGCCCAGGTTAAGTAAACAAGTTTTCAGGTGCATCAAAGAAGTCTTCAAATGCATTGTTTCTCAAAATTTTGATACAATTTATAATTAGTATTTCATAAGATTGCGGGTTCCTCTGACATTTAAAAAAAATTCTACTGGGGACACCTGGGTGGCTCAGTCAGTTAAGCATCCTATTCTAGATTTCAGTTCAGGTCATGATCTCTGGGTCATAAGATTAAGTTCTGTGTGTGGGGGGGTCTGCATTCAGCCCAGAGTCTTCTTGACATTCTCTCCCTCTGCCCCTCCCCCACACCTCATGCTCTCCCCCCCAGATAAATAAATGAATAATTTTTTTTTATTGTTACTAAAATTTTTTTTCCAGTGTTCCAAGATTCATTCCCCATTCCCCACACCCAGTGCTCCACACTTTAGGTGTCCCCAGTACCCACCACCAGGCTCTCCCATCCTTCCACCCCCCTCCCTCCAAGTCCCTCAGTTTGTTTTTGTATCCAAAGTCTCTGTTGTTTCGTTTCCCTCCCTAGATTACCCTAGTTCCCATTTACTTTCCTTCTCCCACTGTCCTCCAGTTTACCCCTCATGCACCGCAAGTAAGTGAAACCATGTGATACTTGACTTTCTCTTCTTGGCTTATTTCACTCAGCATAATCTCTTCCAGTCCGGTCCATGTTGCTACAAAAGTTGGACATTCTCTCCCTCTGCCCTTCCCCCACACCTCATGCTCTCCCCCCCTAGATAAATAAATGAATAAATTTTTTTAAAAAAAAAACTATCCTGGGGTGCCTGGGTGGCTCAGTTGGTTAAGCAACTGCCTTCAGCTCAGGTCATGATCCCGGAGTCCGGGGATCAAGCCCCACATCGGGCCCCCTGCTCACAGGAAGCCTGCTTCTCCCTCTCTCACTCCCCCTGCTTATATTCCCTCTCTGGCTGTGTTTCTCTCTGTCAAATAAATAAATAAAATCTTAAAAAAAAATAAAATAAAATAAAAAAACTATCCTGTCCAGCATTTTAAAACAGTATCTATTTTCCTCTTTCCTTTTCTGTTGTGGTTCATTTCTATGACACATGTTTTCCTTTAAAAACACAGTGACCTGAAGCATATTCTTGGTGTCACCTGACAAGAGTGTAAGTAATGTAAGTAGAAAATACAGTTGCGGGGCGCCTGGGTGGCTCAGTTGGTTGGGCGACTGCCTTCAGCTCAGGTCATGATCCTGGAGACGCGGGATCGAGCCCCACATCGGGCTGCCTGCTCGGCGGGAAGCCTGCTTCTCCCTCTCTCACTCCCCCTGCTTGTGTTCCCTCTCTGCCTGTGTTTCTCTCTGTCAAATAAATAAAATCTTTAAAAAAAAAAAAAAAAGAAAGAAAATACAGTTGCAGAGCGCCTTAGTGCTTTGTGCTGAACTTACTCAGTATCGTTCTGGCTGTATTCTACTGACCAGAGCATGACAAATAACCAAGCCAATGATGGGGGTGGGAAGGGGTGTCAGCGTATATTCACCCAGAGCGAGGGGTTCTGAAAAGTTCCATGGACCCAACTGTAAGAGCCATATTCTTTGATATACTCACCTTATGCTCCAGCTACTTGTATGGGTTAGTTAATTTTTCCAACGCACCTACCTGCTTTTCCCTTTTACTAGAAAATGTTTCTGCTTTCTCTGCTAATTCTACTTACTCTTCAAGGTCAGACCCCCAAATCACCATCTTCATCCCCCATCTCATCTTCATCTGCCTTCATAAAGTCTGTTATTTTTCATTGTATCACTGTTTCTTCATTATAAATATATAGGTATCTGTATCTCAAAGCAGATTATCATCTCCTTAAAGGAAGATTATAATATTTTACTCATAAAAAAGAGCTTCTTCTACAAAACAGCTTCTCAAACTGTATGCCACTTATTTAGTGAACAGGTCAAAGGTGTGGTGAGATATGAAGAATCTAGCCAAAAGGTGGCCAGTCTGGCTTTGGGCCAACCAGAGTCCTTAAGATGGGTCACCTCCAGCTGGAAGCAGCCACTATTGTTGGCACTGATATGCAACACAATCAGCAATTTTTCATGTGTGCAATAGGAAAAGCTCTTAAGCACCTAGAAAAGTGTTGCTCTGTTAATGAATAGTCATAAATAGTCATTGAATACCTTAACAAACTATAAATTCCTTGTATAAGATAAATATTACTTTAAAAGCATATATTTTAAAGCAAATATTCTAAGTTCAAAATGCTACAAGTCAGTGTGAATCACAGGATTTCTTGGAGTTCAGGGTGCATAAATCAAATAAGCTGTCATAGAATTTTTTAATTATGGTGTTAATACAGAGAAAAATATACTTGTGCAAATTATATGAAGGACTACATGCTTGAATAACATTTTAAAAGACACCATTAACTAAGTCTTTTCTTTCTTAAGTATACTGAAGTCTAACTGATAGAAATAAGTCAGATAATAATAAACAGAAGTTTGCCTAAGAAAAATTGTTCAGCACATTTCTTCTGGTCAGGAGAAATTATATGTGCTAGGGGCTAATGAAAATATGCCAAGGTTAGTTGTGATAAAAAATAATTTCTATGTGCCATTTTATCTACATCTGAATCTTGGCTGATCTGATTTTCCTTTCTACAAGGCCAGAAATGAGAAAACGCAATGAAAGCTAATTGGTGGGCTATAGCTCCTCTCTTATCTCGGGTACTAGGGAGCTATCTCTGCATCTTATCTTCCTGAATCTCATAATAGTGCATAGGAGGAGGATAAAAACAACCAGGAAGTTCCTTTAGAGATATACTGTGATGGTGGAGGAGATTAGTAAAAGCTTTATCATGAAAGCTTTATTTAATCCCATCTACTCTCCTTCTAAGTGTCCTTGAATCAATTGTTTTCTTATCTCCTTTGCTAACCACTTTTCATCCAATTTGCCATCTTGTCTAATGTATTCTCAATGTTAGCACTTTTATTTAGTAAGGGAAAATAATTCCTTCTTACTTATTTGATGATATGACTCTCCCCATCCTGCTTTGTACAGTTTTGGTCAGTAAACATATATGATATAGCTAATACATACAGAACAGTCTTCTAGATGCTTGGAGGATAGGTACCTGTAGAAGATGTGGTTTCTATCTGCAGAAGGCCTATGGCTTAATAAATATCCATTGTAGTAACTATAATTCAAAGTTATGTCAGGTCAATGCATAGGCTAAGGAACAAGGATGTAGATTCTGGAACCAGACTAATTCCAATTCTGACTCATAATTTTCTAGCTATGTGGCCTTTGAAAAATAATCCAGCTTGTTTCCTTATCAATAAAATCTACCCACTAAAGAGAACCTACCTCAAAGGGTTTTTTGACTTACTGCGAGCTACTGTGTGCAGAGATCTGAGCATCATGCTTGGAACAGAGAAAGCACTTAAAAAATATTAATTACTATTATTATCACTATTATTATTATGACTTATTTTTTAAATATTTTTTAATCTTTCTTTTTTAAAGATTTTATTTATTTATTTGACAGAGAGAGAGATCACAGGTAGGCAGAGAGGCAGGGCAGGCAGAGACAGAAGAGGAAGCATGCTCCCTGCTGGGCAGAGAGCCAGATGCCAGCCTTGATCCCAGGACCCTGAGATCATGACCTGAGCCAAAGGCAGAGGCTTTAACCCACTGAGCCACCTAGGCACTCTATTATGACTTATTATTAAAGGAGAAAAAGAACAAGCCATCACCTGCCCGGCTCCCATAGCAATCCCTCATCACAGGCCTCTGATGTCTCCCCAGACACTGTCCTCCTACATTCCCAACACATATGTGCACACGTGTGGACACACACACACATGAACATGCACACATACATGCATGCCCAGGCATGCATACACACACATCTTAATTTCCATCTGTCTACAGGTAGACAAATATACATTCTAATGTGAACACTTAGAGGTAAGGACTCCAGTTTTGTCTCTGTTAACCCAAAGTAGTGACTGGTTTCAAAACAAAGGAAAGAAGAAAGAGTCCCTGTAGAGGGCTGTTATGGAAATTTTTTTAGAGTAAGCAGAACCACAAAGAATTTCATGAAAACCAGTTGTAGCAAACCTTACTGGGCATGAAGGAGAAAGGGGAGTGTGGCCTGTCTCCCCTCCCCACAAAATGATGTGAATAGGCAGATACAAAAGCTACTGCATAAGTCTAGAGAAAGGTGAATAACAGTAATTTTGATTTTTTTTGAGATAGTGAATGACTTTTATTTTTTATTTTTGCTTGTGTTTTCTCAATGTTCTTTTTTAAAAAATTGTGTTATGTTAGTCACCATACAGTACATCATTAGTTTTTGATGTAGTGTAGTGTTCCATGATTGATTGTTGGCACATAACACCCAGTGCTCCATGCAATCCATTCTTGAAAAAATTACCTGGGAAATAGTCACACTAACTAGGTTTTAAGTTAGTAGATTTTTGCCAACTTTGTTGTTTACTTGAAACTGTGTGGAATTAACATCAGTATCCCAAGCAGTCAAAGTACTATTCTCAAGTTAGCCAACCGATTTCTTAAGCTACTCCCCTACTGCACTTAGGATAGATAGATGTGTTAAAAAAAAGACTTGTGGGGCGCCTGGGTGGCTCAGTTGGTTAAGCGACTGCCTTCAGCTCAGGTCATGGTCCCGGAGACCCGGGATCGAGCCCCACATCGGGCTCCCTGCTTGGCAGAAGGCCTGCTTCTCCCTCTCTCACTCCCCCTGCTTGTGTTCCCTCTCTGGTTGTGTTTCTCTCTGTCAAAAAAATAAAATATTTAAAAAAAAAAAGAAAAACAAGACTTGAAATACTTCTGAGTTCATCTAAATCATCTGAGTTGCTTGCAAATTATCTTATACAAAAGGCGTTGATTAATACAACCTAAAGAAAAAAATGTGATGTAAGTTGACTGTAGCTCAAAGATTCATTTTTCTCAAGTTTTCAAAAAAGGTTCATGAATTATGATTCATCAATCACTGGCGTAAGGAACTAGATAATATTTTACTTTCATTACTCACCAGGCCATAATTCTGAGTTTGTAGAAATGTGATTATCTTTAAATTCATCACACAGTGGCAAAAGTGGTTCTTCATTAGCAGAAGAATAGTTAATAGATGTAATTTACTAACACATCTTTTGTTAAAAATATCATTGGCCCTACCAATATGAGAAATTTAATTAAGCATCTGCTGGTGGTCCTTTAACTCTTTCCTTTAGGCTGGGCAAGATGGGATTTGAAGTAAACTAATTCCAAAATCACTCTCAATAGGTTAAAATTTTCTTATACTCCTTCTTAATAAGGTATTACAGAGTTCCTGTTAAAATGTATTTCCAGGGAGTCTGGGTGGCACAGAGGATTAAGCCCCTGCCTTTGGCTGAGGTCATGATCTCAGTGTCCTGGGATCGAGTCCCACATTGGGCTCTCTGCTCAACGAGGAGCCTGATTTCCCTCTTATTCTCTGCCTGCCTCTCTGCCTATTTGCGATCTCTCTCTCTGTCAAATAAATAAATAAAATCTTTTAAAAAATGTATTTCCATATGTACAAGAGGCTCAGTAAATATGTGGAGTGGTTAATAGTGTATCAGCGGCTATCAGATTGCCTTATGCACAGTGAAGTCCACAGTGAGATACTTGGCCAATAGGTACAGCTGATCACTTATGAAAATCTACCACATGCCTCCAGTCAGACTAAAATACCCATACATGCTGTGAGAAACCCACACACATGGGCACGCACCCTTGTGATACACACCTGTTATCCTAGAGTCAAACTGTCATTGTCATTTGGTTTTCCCCCTATAGTCTATCTGAGGGATGACAAGTGAAGTCAAAGACTAACTTCTATGAGAAAATATTTTTCAGTCCCTTTTGCCCTTCTCCCTTTCCCTTACTCTTCAGACATGTCCCTCAGGGGTCTCATTTTTGTTACCCTTTAATGTGACACCAGCTAATTAAAGACACCATTCTCATTAAAGGGTAACATCATCGTCCTCCTTCCCAGAAAAAAAAATGCATAAATGTCCTTCCTCCTTCTTAGAAAAAAAATGCAAAATATGTAATTTACAATTGCAAAATATGTAATTTACAATTACAAAATAATTGTAAAATAAAGGAGAAAGCCCTCATCTTATGTCATGTAAGGGAGAAATTTCAGTAATGGACATTTCCATTGGCAGGGACATAGGACAGACTAGTACACAATTCTTCAGTAGGTTTCAAATCACATCTGTTAGGTGGCTATTTATATATGCTAATAATATATATATATATTATTCTGTCTACATATACACCAGTTCTTAGATATAAGGTATGAGTACTGGCTGGAAAAAAAAGCAAAGGAATAATATGAGGCAAACTGTTTTCTTTGGCATGCTGGATAATGTCCTTTTACCATGGAACAGAGAAAACTAGCACTTTTATAAATGAATTCATATATCTTAAAAATCAGATAAATCTTGTTTACTGAGTGACCATTTGCCTGTAGCTTGATGTTATAGGTTAAGTAATTTTATGTGCTACCTATCAGAACTACTACAGTGGGAGAGCCATCAAATTTTTATCATTATAAAAAATCCAAGAGATGATGTAATCCAAGAAACATCCCATCTCCTTATCCACCATCCATAAACCCACAGTGTATTCCAATCTTAGCCTCACAGAAGCATAAATTATTAGTGGTCCACCCGACTCCTTTACTTTTCTTTTTTTTTTTTTTAAAGATTTTATTTATCTGACAGAGAGAAACACAGCCAGAGAGGGAACACAGGCAGGGGGAGTGAGGGAGAAGCAGGCTTCAGCTTGATGTGGGGCTCAATGTGGGGCTTGATCCCAGATCTCCAGGATCATGACCTTAGCCGAAGGCAGTCGCTTAAGCAACTGAGCCACCCAGGCACCCCCACCCAACTCCTTTTCTACAGTATCCTATTACCTTATTCTACTCTTTACTAGTTGCTATTAAACTAATCTGGTTAATAAATTCATGCTCATATATTACTGTTTCTTAGTTTTAAATTTAATATGCTCTCCCCAGGAAGGTACATATTTTAATGGGCCTTTTGTTAGAGTTATTTCATTAAAAGGACTGGCTTACATATTAGGAATTTTAGCACACAAGAAGCAAAAGAGGTTAGTACATTTTATAAGAAGACCTTTCAAGATCCTTCATATTATACTGTAATTTATCTGAATGAATGTAACAGAAAATTAAATGCATAAGAGAAAGACAAGAGGAAATGTACATATTAATTAAAATCTTACTCTACACAAGATTAACAGTGCATTTGACTCATTAAGTTACACAAATACACTTTTCTTTTTTAAAGGAAAGTTAGCTGTCTGAGGTTTTAGATTTAGAATAAGTTTTTCTGTACAATGAATTCAGATGTCAGTAACCTGCAGTCTTTCTTTAATACCTAACTGTAGAACTATTTCTCCGTCTTCTTGGTAAAAATCAGTGTCAAGACTAAAGATTCTTTTTTCAAATCCCTAGATCATATGTGCAGAACAAGTTTTGTAATCCATACTTTGTAAACACAAAGCAAGTAATCCATAGGAGAAAGTAGATGGTACTCATTATTATCATACACCCACACAGGATGAACCATAACAATACATTGAAAGAAGCAGATTAACATTCAGTTTCATTTTTTGTTGCTTTGCTTTGTTTTTGATCTATTTTTTTTAAGGTTTTATTTATTTGACAGAGAGAAACACAGCCAAAGAGGGAACACAAGCAGGGGGAGTGAGAGAGGGAGAAGCAGGCTTCCCGCCCAGCAGGCTGCCCGATGTGGGGCTCGATCCCGGGTTTCCAGGATCATAACCTGAACCAACTGAGCCACCCAGGTGCCCCTTGGTCTGTTTTTATTTTGTGGTTGATTTTGTTAAGCACAGTTGCAGAGTTTTCTAAGAATGTAACTTTTCACAGTCTAAATTCAGTTCATTCTTTACCTAAATCTCAGAAAATCAAGACTAAGTGTACGTGCATATTCATATGGAATCTATCTTCTCCCTGTGGTAGGAAAAGTAAATTATCATAAATCTGTGGGTCAGAGCTTATGATCTGAGCATAGTAGTCTAGAGACTGAGAATAGACCAAACTATTCTGAGATATTAGAACCAGAGAAAGAGTAATAGATTGATCTGTAAGCAAGGCCACACTACCTTTTTTTTCCCCCTTTGGGGAAACGGTAATAACTGCTCATTAATTTTAGGTGAATTTCTAAACCTAAAAAATTCAGGATCACTATCAATTTGTGGGAATGAATTCATGGTATCATGTTTAACATTATAATTTATTTTATTTTATTTTACTTTATTTATTTATTTATTTTTATTGTTACTAAAATTTTTTTTTCCAGTGTTCCAAGATGCATTTCCCATTCCCCACACCCAGTGCTCCACACTTTAAGTGTCCCCAGTACCCACCACCAGGCTCTCCCATCCCTCTACCCCCTCCCTCCAAGTCCCTCAGTTTGTTTCTGTGTCCAAAGTCTCTGTTGTTTCGTTTCCTTCCCTAGATTACCCTAGTTCCCATTTGCTTTCCTTCTGCCACTGTCCTCCAGGTTACCCCTCATGCACCACAAGTAAGTGAAACCATGTGATACTTGACTTTCTCTTCTTGGCTTATTTCACTCAGCATAATCTCTTCCAGTCCAGTCCATGTTGCTACAAAAGTTGGATATTCGTCCTTTCTGATGGAGGCATAGTATTCCATTGTATATATGTACCACATCTTCTTTATCCATTCATCTGTTGATGGGCACCTTGGCTCTTTCCACA
>PITA01033404.1:0-12812 GCA_004023965.1 Spilogale gracilis | reverse complement strand
AGAGGCTGAGGAGAAAGGGGAACCCTCTTACACTGTTGGTGGGAATGTAAACTGGTGCAGCCGCTTTGGAAAACAGTTGGAGTTTCCTTAAAAAATTAAAGATAGAGCTACCCTATGACCCTGCAATTGCACTACTGGGCATTTACCCCAAGGATACGGATGTAGTGAAATGAAGGGCCATATGCACTCCAATGTTCATCGCAGCCAAGGTCACAATCGCCAAATTGTGGAAAGAGCCAAGGTGCCCATCAACAGATGAATGGATAAAGAAGATGTGGTACATATATACAATGGAATACTATGCCTCCATCAGAGAGGATGAATATCCAACTTTTGTAGCAACATGGACTGGACTGGAAGAGATTATGCTGAGTGAAATAAGCCAAGAAGAGAAAGTCAAGTATCACATGGTTTCACTTACTTGCGGTGCATGAGGGATAACCTGGAGGACAGTGGGAGAAGGAAAGCAAATGGGAACTAGGGTAATCTAGGGAGGGAAACAAAACAACAGAGACCTTGGTCACAAAAACAAACTGAGGGACTTGGTGGGAGGGGGGTGGAGGGATGGGAGAGCCTGGTGGTGGGTACTGGGGACACCTAAAGCGTGGAGCACTGGGTGTGGGGAATGGGGAATGAATCTTGGAACACTGGGAAAAAAAATTTAGTAACAATAAAAAAAATAAAAATAAAAGAAGTTGCCAACCCAGGGCTCATGGAAGGAAGACTCTACTGCCCTGGAGCTATATCCATCCGTGGAGGTCCTTGGTGGTCTCTGTGTTCTGGATTGTCTGCAGGTCATCCTCAGAGTAGGCAGGTGGCTCCTTGGAGGGCAGCTTCTTTAGATGCCTGATCTGCCAACTGGTTACCAACTGCTTTTTTAGAGTCTCCGTTTTGACGACCATGTAATGGATTATTGCCACCTTTTCTGGGGCCCAGATGGTTGCAAGGAGATCTAGGATCTCAATTTTATTTTTGATGTCCTTGCCCTCAGCTTTGAGTAACCCCCTTTTTTTGTAGGAGGATTACATCAAGGTTTTTATGCTGGAAGTTTTGGAGGTCTCATTGGAGTGCCTCATTGAACAAGGTGGGGGAGTTTTTGAACCCTTGGGGAGTTGTGTCCTGGTCAGCTGGTAACTTTCTCTGTTCTTAGGATCAGTCCATTTGAAGGCCAAAAAGAGTTGGCTTACTTTAGCCAGTGGAATGTTGAAGAAGGCATTTTTTGAACCAGCCTGTAATCCCCCATCCCTGCTTTTTTTTTTGGCTGGGAGTAGCGGGGTGTTCCAAGTTGAATGACAAGGAACTAGGATCCCAGCCTGTTGATGGCATTTAATGTGCTTTTTAATTCCTTTTCAGGCCTCTAATGGGTATTGTTTTACCCAGACTGGAACAGCTTGGCTTTTCAGTTGGACTACTATGGGTGGTTAGTGTTTTGCCAGCCCTGGGGGATTATTTTTCTGCCCATACACTGGGGTATTCAACTTGCAGCTGGAAGAGAAGGTTTGGATTTGACGGTTGTTTTTCCTCCCCTAAGATCAGGTATTCTTCCCTTAGGGGAAGAGTAAGGAGAATTTTTCTGGGTTCGTTGGGGCTTTTAAAGTTTATATTAATGGAAGTTTCCTCAAAGTTTATTTTGACCCAAAGTTTATGGAGCAGGTCCCTTCCCAGAAACAGGTACGGACACTGAGGTATGACTAGGAACAAGTGAATGGCAGTTTCCTTTCCTAAGTTCACTGTTCATTCCATAGTCCAGGAACAGAGCTGTGTCCCAGTTGCTCTTTGAATGAAAAAGTCTTTTTGCTATTTAAGGGGCCATTTGCTTGCTGGAGGACTGAGTATGTGGCCCCAGTGTCTACTAAAAAGTCCATAGGCTTGTCCCCTACAGTTTTATCCTAGGCTCCAGTGGGCTATTGGCAGAGCCCTGGACCCATCAGTTGGTCCCCAATTGGAGCACTCATGCTACTTTAGGGTTTTTATTGGGGCGTTAATTTTTCCAGTGTCCAATCTCTTTGCAATATGCACACTGGCACATTTCTAAGGGGGATTTCTTTTTGAACTATTCCCCTTTCCTACCACGTCACAAGTTCCCTTATTTTTTTGGTCCTGCCTGTTTAAGTCCTGCCACTATAACTTTGGCTGTTTGTTGTTGTTGTTTGTTTGTTTTGTTTTGTTTTGTTCTTTAGGCTGCCTATCTTTGTGACTCTCTCAGTTGTTATAAACTTTTTGTGCAATCTCTATCAACTCCATTAACAGTTTTACCTCAAAGCCCCCAATCCTTTGTAATTTTTTCTAATATCTGGTGCAGACTAGAAGACAAAGGCAATAGTTAAGGCCTGCTGATTTTCTGGGGCTTCAGGATCTATGGGTGTGTACATTTGATAGGCATCCAGGATCCGCTCCAGAAAAGCATCAGGTGAATCATCTGCAGCCTGAGTAACCTCACTCACCTTAGGTAAATTTGTGGGCTTCCTTGCAGCTGCCAGGAGACCCCCCAACAGAGTCTGTTAATAGGTGATGAGAGACGCCCTATCATGCTCAGTGTTAGGGTCCCAGCTTGGCCTCTCAGTGGGAAAGATTCGTTCCAGACATGTGATTTCTGCAGGTCTCTCATCAGGTCCTAAAACAAGTTTCTGGCCCCCAGGCAGATGCAATCTCTTTCTTTGGAGGTAAAGAGGGTTTGGAGGAGTTGCTGACAGTCATCACATGGGCTGATGGGTAAAGAACATTGTCTCCAACAGGGAGATCCCTCAGCCCTGAGGTGTTTTAGAAAAGGAAGGATTCTGGTTTTTCCAAGTGTATAGATCAATGATGGAGAATGGGACATAGACCATGAAGGGTTGGGGGTCCATTCTCTTAACTCCACCCCCCAGGGTTGGAGCCTGTCTCAAGGGAAATATTGGTGGAATGGAGTCATGGTTTGGGTTTTCCTCTGGGGCTGTGGTCCCAAAAGAAGAGTCCAGGCTTGTAGGCTATTCATGGTGGGTGGGGGGAAATATGATGCAGGCAGTGTTAACCAGGGATTTGGCTGGTGCAGGCGCTGGTAAGAGGAACTGCTCTGTGTGTGGGCCAGGATAATGGCCCTCTAGCATCTTGCCTTGGGTTTGTATGATAAGATGGGAACACATCTGCTTCTTCTGGAGGTTCTGTAGGACTGGGGGTCTTTTGTCAGAAATTGTCTTTGAAACAAGAATAGAGGAAGAGTTAGAGGGTGAGGAACCCCATGCCAGGGCCATTTTTATCCAAGGTGGCTTATCTTTAATCAGAAGCTTCCAGGCCATGATGTATGGGATCTGATTCAGGTGTCCCAGAGTTCCAAAGATGATGTTCTAAACTATTATAGTTGTTGCCAGGTGGAAGGTCCCTTCATGGGGCCATCTGACCTTAAATGTTGGTCATTCTAGGGAATGAAAGGTTGTTAGTTTCCCTTTGTGGACCCTATCTCCAGACTTCTGGGCTTCATCCTGAAAATCTTTAAAGTAACAGAGGACTAGTTCAGGGGGCATTAGGGTGGAAAGGCTAGAACATTGCTATCCCATTATTTTAAGTATGGACAACACACAATAGAAAATGAGACAACAGAGACAGAGAACAAAAAAACAGAGCAGTGGGCCCAGAGACAGAGAACAAATAAAACAGACCAGTAGTCCCAGGGACAGAGAGCAGACTGGTGGTCCCAGAGACCAGGAACAAATAAAACAGACTGGTCATCCCAGAAAGAGAGAACAGGCCAGTGGGCCCAGAGACAGAGAAGAGACCGGTGGGCCCAGTGACAGAGAACAGACTGGTGCATCCCGTGATGTCTCACTGGGACCCTAGGCCTAGGAGTTAATGCTGTGTCCAGCCTCCTATTGGCCTATACAGATGTGTGCACACTACCACAGACTTACCTCTGGAGGTGAACCAAGTGCTTTTCCGGATCTGTCTATGGCATTGTGAGTCTGCCCAAAGCCACAGGTGCCATACCTTACCAAGGATCCCCCCGGCTGAAGTGAAAGAACTTTGTTGGCCACCCAGGAGGGTTGGTCCCCATACATCCACTAGCTCTCAAACTCCCAAGGCTGGTCAGAATCAGTGGTGAGGACTGAGTGCTGCATCCCAGAGAACCCCCAAATGTTATAGGGCACACACAGTGAATCACTGCCAACACCATTAAGGGTTAAACAATCAGAGGTTTATTATAGCTGGCCAGTAACCACTTGCTAGAGTCCAGTCTCGGCAAGGGCCCAGACCCTAGGGCAGTCTTGGTTTTCAAAGAAATGAAACATATCCTGGGTGGCATGTCTCCAAAGAAACAAAACAGATTCTGGTGGGTATGTCTCCAAAGAAACAAAACAAACCCTGGTGGCTGTGTCTCCAAAGAAATGAAACATATCCATGTGGACACGTCTCCAAAGAAACAGAACATATCCAGATGGACATGTCTCCATTCAATAGCAAAGCGACAGCAGTAAGCTTATTCTTTTACAGAAGCAGGAGTAGCTGGTTATGCATGATAGCACAGTGGGGTGATTTATTATACCTCTGTAATGGGCCAGGGCTGGTTGGGTGCTTTCAAGCTCCAAGTTCTGAGAACTGTTTATATTGTTGGGCTCACCTAGGGTTAGATGTCCTAGTTAGCCTTACAACTGCCATTTTGGGTATCTGGTGACCACTTAACAGAGATAGTCTCTCTCCCTTTCCCTCTGACATTATGTCCCCCTGATATCTGTCTTTAACCCTCTCTCTGTCTCTCTCTGTCTCTCTCTGTCTCTCTCTCAAATAAATAAATAAATAAATCTTTAAAAAGTAGTTTATTTTGTCTGATATAGGTATTGACCACCTGGCTATATTTTGACATCCATTTGCAAGATAAATGTTTCTCCCTTCTCTCACTTTCAATCTGCAGGTATTTTTAGGTCTAAAATGAGTATCTTGTGGGCAGCATATAAATGGATCTTTTTTTTTTTTTAACCATTTTCTCACCCTCTGTCTTTAGGTTGGAGCATTTAGTCCATTTACATTGAAAGTAATTATTGGTATGTATGTATTTATTGCCAATTTTTTACCTGTTTTGTGTTTGGTTTTGTGGTTTTTCCCTGATCCTTTCTTCTCTTGCTGTTTTTTCATGGTTTACAGTTTGTGTTTGCTTTTGTTTATTTTAGTGTTATGTCCAGATTTACTTTTTTTTTATTTTTTGCTTATCTATTATTGGTCTTCAATTTCTGGTAATCATTAGATTTCTATGTAATATCTGCATATAGCAGTCTATATTAAATTGATAGTCTCTTAAGTTTGAATCCATTATTTACTCTTCTTCCCATGTTTTTGGTACAGAGCATCATATTTTACATCCTTTTATTTTGTGAATCCCTTGATTGATGTTTTTATGAAAGTAGTTGTTTTCATTCTCTCACTTATGGTCTTTCCTTTCCACTCAAAGATTCCCTTTTAATATTTTTTATAGATCTGATTTAGTGCTTATGAATTCCTTTAGTTTCTGTTTTTCTGAGAAACTTTTGTCTTCCTTTCTATTCTATTTTGTTGTTGTTTCTGTATCATTTATTTCTGTCCTAATCTTTATTATTTCCGTCTAATTCTGTCTTTAGGTTTTATTTGCTGTTCCTTTTCTAGGTCCTGTAGGTGTAAGGTTAGGTTGTGTATTTGAGTCTTTTCTTACTTCTTGGGGTGGACCTCTGTTGCAATATACTTCTTCTTAGGATTGCTTTTGTTGCATCCCAAAGATTTTGTATTATCATGTTTTCATTTTTATTTGCTTCCATGTATTTTTTTTTAATTTCTTCTTTAGTTTCTTGGTTAACCCATTCATTCTTTAGTAGGATGTTCTTTTAATCTCCATGTATTTGTGGTCCTTCCAAATTCATTCTTGTGGTTAAACTCAAGTTTCATAGCATTGTGGTCTGAAAAAATGAATGGTATCATCTCAATCTTTTGGTACCAGTTGAGTCCTGATTTGGGACCCAGTATGTGACCTCTTCTAGAGAATCTTTCATGTGCACTTGAGAAGAATGTGTATTCTGCTACTTTAGGGTGAAATTCTCTGACGGTATCTGTGAAGTCTATCTGGTCCAGTGTGTCATTCAAAGCCCATGTTTCTTTGTTGACCATCTGCTTAGATGATCTGTCCCTTGTGCTGAGTGTGCTGCTAAGTCACCTACTGCTACTATATTATTATCAATGAGTTCTTTCAAGGTTGTTATTAATTGTTTATACATTTGGCTGCTCCCAATTTGGGGGCATAAATATTTATAATTGTTTTATCTTCTTGTTTGATAGACACTTTTATTATGTTATAGAGTCCCTTTTGCTCTCATATTACTGTCTTTGTTTAAAATCCATTTTTTTATATAAGGATGGCTACTCTAGCTTCCTTTTGATGTCCTTTAGCATGATAAATTGTACTCTATGCCTTCACTTTCAATCTGGGTCCACAATGACTCTCTTATAAGCAGCATATTGATGGGTCTTGTTTATTTATCCATTCTGATACCCTGTTCCATTTTAGTACTTACTACTTTTGGTCTCTCTTTCTACTCAAAGGGTCTCCTTTAATATTTCTTGCAGGCTTGGTTTAGTGTTCACGAACTCCTTTAGTTTTTGTTTGTCTTGGAAACTATCTCTCCTATTTTGATGACAACCTTACTGGATAAAGTATTCTTGGCTTCATATTTTCCTCATTAAGCATGTTGAATATATCATGCCACTCCTTTCTGGCTGCCAAGTCTCTATGGAGAGTTCTGCTGCTAGCTCTAGATGTCTACCATTGTAGGATAAGGACTTTTTTTCCCTAGCTGCTTTCAGAATTCTCTCTTTATCTCTGTGTTTTGCAACTTACACTATGATATGTTATGTTGACCTGTTTTGATATTTTGAAGGGACTTCTCTGTAACTTTTAGACTTAAATGCTTGTTTCTTTCCCCAGAATACAAATGTTCTCACCAATAATTTGTTTAAATAAACCTTCTACTCCTCTGCACCAGTCTTCTTCTTCTGGGATTCCTATGATATGGTTGTTATTTTGCTTTATGGAATCACTGAGTTCCCTAAGTTTACTTCCATGATCTAATAATATTCTTGTTCTTTTCTTTTCAATTTCATTGTTTTCCACAATTCTATCTTCTACATCACCTATTTTCTCCTCTGATTATATCCAGTCTGTTTTGCAGTTATATCTCAGTTATGGCATTTCTTTTTCAGGCTGACTGGTTTTTAGGTCTTGCATTTTGACAGCAAGAGTTTCTCTGGTGTCTTCTATGCTTTCTTCAAGTCCAGGTAGTAGTCCCATGACTGTTGATCTAAATTATTTTTCAGGTATATTTCTTATATCTCTTTTCAGCAAGTCTCTGGCTATATTATCCTGACCTTTATTTGAGAATTCCTCTGTCTAGTTTGGCTTCGTTTCTATCTGTTTTGTGTCATGAAACCTTGTTATGTTTCCTACACCTCAGAGTAATGCTATATTAAAAAGAGGTCATACACTGTCCAGGGCCTGGCACTTTGGGAAGTGTTCCTGGTATGAGCTGTGTGCACTCTGTTGTGTTTTGGCTGCATTTGGCTACATTACTAAATTTGTCACTCTATTGTTCATATTGTTTTCTTGTAATTATATATTTATAATATATTGCCATTTCTGTGGTGTCAAACCTGTTACATATCTAATTTTATTTACTTAAATTCTCCTTTTTTAATAGTTATCCTAAGTAAAAAGTTTCCCAATTTTCTTGTATTTTCAAAATCAGCACACTTATATTTTTCAGTCTTTTCAACTTTTTTCTGGTCTCTTTCTCAACAGTTTTGGTTCTGATCTTTATTATTAGCTTTCTTCTGCTTATTTTTGGCTCAGCTTAGCCTTGTTTTCTAGTTCCTCGAGTTAATGTTAGATTATTATGTGAGATTTTCCCCTTCTAAGTGTAGGCATTTTTTACTATTAAGATCTTTCTTTTAAAATTGGTTTTTAATTTTGGCCATTCTGACTGGTGTAAGGTGGTCAAAATTAACAAGACAGAAAACAACAAA
The DNA here is from genome assembly GCA_004023965.1 of Spilogale gracilis. Classification (NCBI taxonomy): domain Eukaryota; kingdom Metazoa; phylum Chordata; class Mammalia; order Carnivora; family Mephitidae; genus Spilogale; species Spilogale gracilis. The sequence goes on along the minus strand of PITA01033404.1, from coordinate 4,802 downwards.
TGTTGGAGAGGCTGCGGAGAAAGGGGAACCCTCCTACACACACAATGAGGTCTTTCATCCACTTCGAGTTTGCCTTTGTGTGTGGTATAAGAAAATGGTCTAGTTTCATTCTTCTATATGTAGCTGTCCAATTTTACCAGCACCGTTTATTGAAGAGACTGTCTTTTTTCCATGGATATTTTTTCCTGCTTTGTCAAAGATGATTTGACCATAGATTTGTGGGTCCATATCTGGACTCTCTAGTCTGTTATCTTGGTCTATTTCTCTGTTTTTGTGCCAGTACCATGCTGTCTTGGTAATCCAGCTTTGTAATAAAGCCTGAAGTCAGGTAATGAGATGCCCCCAGCTTTGTTTTTCTTCTTCAGCAATTCCTTAGCGATTTGGGGTCTTTTTTGGTTCCATATAAATTTTAGGATTGTTTGTTCCAACGCTTTGAAGAATGTTGGTAGAATTTTGATCAGGATGGCATTGAAAGTGTATATTGCTCTGGGCAGTATAGACATTTTGACGTTTATTCTTCTGATCCATGAGCATGGAATGCTCTTCCATCTTTTTGTGTCTTCTTCAATTTCTTTCATGAGTGTTCTGTAGTTCCTCGAGTACAGATCCTTGACTTCTTTGGTTAGGTTTACTCCTAAGTATCTTATGGTTTTTGGTACTATAGTAAATGGAATTGATTCTCTGATTTCCCTTTCTATTTTTCATTGTTAGTGTATAAGAATGCAACTGATTTCTCTGCATTGATTTTGTATCCTGCCATATTACTGAATTGTTGTATGAGCTCTAGTAGTTTGGGGGTAGAGTCTTTTGGGTTTTCCACATAGAGTATCATGTCATCTGCAAAGAGAGAGAGTTTGACTTCTTCTTTGCCCAGCTGGATACCTTTTATTTCTTTCTGTTGTCTGATTGCTGTTGCTAGGACTTCTAACACTATGTTGAACAGTAGTGGTGAGAGTGGGCATCCTTGTCTTGTTTCTGATCTCAGAGGGAAGGCTGTCAGTTTTTCCCCATTGAGAGTGATATTCACTGTGGGTTTTTTGTAGATAGATTTTATGAGGCTGAGAAATGTTCCCTGTATCCCTATACTTTGAAGTATAGAAAGAGTCTGGAAGTTTTTCTTCTGTTTCTATTTTCTGAAACAGCTTCAAGACAATAGGTATTATTTCTTCTTTGAATGTTTGGTAGAATTCCCCAGGGAATCTGTAAGGTCCTGGGCTCTTGTTTTTTGGGAGGTTTTTGATCACCGCTTCAATCTCGTTACTAGATATTGGTCTATTCAGATTGTCAATTTCTTCCTGTTTCGGTCTTGGAAGTTTATACATTTCCAGGAATGCATCTATATCTTCTAGGTTGTTAAACTTATTGGCATGTTGATAGTAATATCTGATGATTTTTTCTATTTCCTTGGTGTTAGTTGTTATCTTTCCCCTTTCATTCATGACTTTATTAATTTGGGTCCTCTCCCTTTTCTTTGGGATTAGTTTGGCCAATAGTTTATCAATCTTATTAATTCTTTCAAAGAACCAACTTCTAGTTTTGTTGATGCGTTCTACTGTATCTCTAGTTTCTAATTCATTGATCTCAGTTCTAATCTTAATCATTTCCCATCTTGTGTGTGGGGTTGTTTAATTTGTTGTTGATTTTCTAATTCTTTAAGGTGTAAGAAGAGTTGGTGTATTGGGGATTTTTCCTTTTTTTTTTAGTGAGGTTTGGATGGCTATGTATATCCCCCTTAGAACTACCTTTGCTGTATCCCATAGGTTTTGGTTGATTTATATTCATTCTCATTGCTTTCCATGAAGTGTTTCAGTTCTTCTTTGATTTCCTGGTTGATCCACAGATTCTTGAGCAGGATCATCTTTACCTTCCAAGTGTTTTTTTCTGAATTTTTTCTTGTGGTTCGGTTTCAGTTTCACAGCATTGTGGTCAGAGAATATGCAGGGAATAATCTCAAACTTCTGGTAAATCAGTTGAGCCCTGATTTGTGACCTAGTATGTGGTCTATTCTGGAGAAAGTTCCATGCACACTTGAGAAGAATGAGTATTCTGATGTTTTAGGGTGGAATGTTCTGAATATATCTATGAGATCCAGCTGGTCCAATGTGTCATTCAAGGCTCTTGTTTCTTTGTTGATTTTCTGTTTAGATGATCTGTCTGTTGCTCAGAGTGGAGTGTTAAGATCTCCTACAATTAATATATATTGTATCAATATGACTCTATTTTGCTTAACAGTTCGCTTATGTAGTTGGCTGCTCACATGATGGGGGTATAAATATTTACAATTGTTAGATCTTCTTGGTGTATAGACCCTTTGAGAATGATGTAGTGTCCTTTTGTGTCTCTGAATACCATGTTTAGATTAAAATCTGATTTTTCTTATATAAGAAACACTACTCCAACTTTCTTTTGAGGTCCATTGGCACCAAAGATTGTCCTCCATGCCCTCACTTTCAATCTGAAAGTGTCTTTCAGTTCAAAATGTATCTCTTGTAAACAGCATATGGATGGGTCCTGTCATTTTATCCAGTCTGCAACCCTGTGCCTTTTTATTGGAGCATTTAGGCTATTCACATTGAGAGTGATTATTGATAGACACATTTTTATTGACATCATATTGCCTATGAAGTTCATGTTTCTATAGATTTCCTCTGTACATCTCTGTTCTGTGTCACTCTTGGGTTCATTTCTCTTTTATAGAACCCATCTTAGTATTTCTTGTAGTGCTGGCTTGGTGGTTGCATAATCTTTTAGACCTTGGCAGTCCTAGAAGCTCTTTATCTCTCCTCGCATTTTGAAAGTCAACTTTGCTGGGTACATTATCCTTGGTTGAATAGTTTTTCATGTCATTTCCTGAATATGCCTTGCCAGCCCTTTCTGCTTTGCCAGGTTTCTGTGAATAGGTCTGATGTTATTCTGATGGTTCTCCTTCTATAGGTAAGGGATCATTTCCCCCTAGCTGCCCTTAAGACATATTCTTTGATTTTATGATTCATGAATTTTATAATTATGTCCCTGGAGGTTTTTCTGGCCTCACTGATCTTGGGGGATGTCCTGTCCACCTCTAGGACATGAGTAATTGTTTCATTCCCCAGATTAGGGAAATTTTTATCCATGATTTATTCAAGTATATCTTCTAGGCTTCTCTCTCTCTCACCTCCCTCAGGGATTACAATAATTCTGATATTGGATCATTTCATGACATCATTTATTTCCCCTAAATCTATTTTCATAGGATTTTAGCTGTTTGTTCCAAGACTTCTCTTGCTCCTCCTTCTTAATCCATCTGCCTTCTAAATCACTAATATGATCTTCAGATTCAACTACCCTGGCTGTTAGAGTATTTAAATTAGATTGTATATCATTAATAATCTTTTTAATCTCTGCCACTTCAGCTTTTACTTCAGTCCTTAGAGCTTCTATCTTGCCACTAAGGTTCTTTCCAATTTAGCCATTGCTTGGATTCCATTTCTGTCATATTGTTTATGTTCATTTCCAATAATTCTGTTACAGGGGTTGCAGTCTCTGGTTTTTTTCTTCTGTTGGTTGTTCCTCCTCTGAGTCATCTTGGTGAGGGGTGGTTGAGGGGATGTATAGCTGAATATATCAACCACTATCAAGGTTAGTTGCTCATTGGAAGGTTTTGGAGCAATCAAAAGTCACCATTGAAAAGGAAGAAGATCTCCTGAAGCTCTTTCAAAAAATAGAAACGGAAGGAAAACTTCCAGACTCTTTCTATGAAGCCAGCATCACTCTAATCCCCAAACCAGACAAAGACCCCATCAACAAGGAGAACTTCAGACCAATATTGCTGATGAATACGGATGCCAAGATTCTCAACAGGAATCTTGCTAACAGGATCCAACAATATATTAAAAAGATTATCCACCATGACCAGGTGGGATTTATCCCAGAGATGCAGGGGTGGTTTAACACTCGCAAAACAATCAACGTGATAGAACAAATCAATAAGAGAAGAGAGAAAAAACACATAGTACTCTCAATTGATGCAGAAAAGGCATTTGACAAAATACAACACCCGGTCCTGATCAAAACTCTCCAAAGTATAGGGATAGAGGGAACATTTCTCAACCTCATAAAATCTATCTATGAAAAACCCACAGTGAATATCATCCTCAATGGGGAAACTGACAGCCTTTCCTCTGAGATCAGGAACAAGGCAAGGATGCCCACTCTCACCACTACTGTTCAACATAGTGTTAGAAGTCCAAGCAGCAGCAATCAGACAACAGAAAGAAATAAAAGGTATTCGGATTGGCAAAGAGGAAGTCAAACTCTCTCTCTTTGCAGATGACATGATACGATATGTGGAAAATCCAAAAGACTCTACCCCCAAACTACTAGATCTCATACAACAATTTGGTAATGTGGCAGGATACAAAATCAACGCGCAGAAATCAGTTGCATTCTTATACACTAACAACGAAAAAATAGAAAGGGAAATCAGAGTATCGATTCCATTTACTATAGCACCAAAAACTATAAGATACTTAGGAATAAACCTAACCAAAGAAGTCAAGGATCTATACCTGAGGAACTACAGAACACTCATGAAAGAAAGTGAAGAAGACACAAAAAGATGGAAGAGCATTCCATGCTCATGGATCAGAAGAATAAACATTGTCAAAATGTCTATACTGCCCAGAGCAATCTACATTTTCAATGCCATTCCGATCAAAATTCCACCAACATTCTTCAAAACGTTAGAACAAACAATCCTAAAATTTATATGGAACCAAAAAAGACCCCGAATCGCTAAGGAATTGCTGAAGAAGAAAAGCAAA
>PITA01033403.1:0-12806 GCA_004023965.1 Spilogale gracilis | reverse complement strand
AAAAAAAAAAAAGTGGAAGAGAGGTAGAGGACCATAAAGAATGGTCAAAGGGATGGGATGTTAACTCTTTTCAGATGAACAAAGGGGACTACCTGCCAAGGAATGTGGACAGCCTTTTAGAAGCTGGAAAGGATGGGGAATGGATTTCTCCTTGAGCTTCTGCATAGGAATGTAGTCCTGCTGAGACCTTGATTTAAATCCCATGAGGCCCTGGGGTGCCTGGGTGGCTCAGTTGGTTGGGCAACTGCCTTCGGCTCAGGTCGTGATCCCGGAGACCCGCATCAGGCTCTCTGCTCAGCGGGAAGCCTGCTTCTCCCTCTCTTACTCCCCCTGCTTGTGTTCCCTCTCTAGCTGTGTTTCTCGCTGTCAAATAAATAAAATCTTTAAAAAAAAAAAAAAAACCCATGAGGCCCATGTTTACTTCTATTCCACAGAACTGTAAGAAAATACATTTTGTGTTTTTTAACCTATTAAGTTTGTGATAATTTGTCACAGCCACAGTAGAAAAATCAACACAGTACCCTTTAAAAATATGCCTTTATTCATGTCAATTATATCTAAATAAAGTTGTTAAAAATTGAATGGTTGAGGAGTGCCTGGGTGGCTCAGTCAGTTTGGCATCTGCCTTCTTCTCAGGTACCTGAGCAGCTGGTTTCCTGCTCAGCTGGGAGCATGTTCCCCCCCCACCCCCACACTCCCCGCTGCTCCTCCTGCTTATGCTCTCTCCTGCTCTTTCTCTGTCAAATAAATAAATAAAATCTTTAAAAAAATGGTTGATAGAAAACTGAATATATAAATAGTGTCAGTTAATGCCATACTGGTTCATTTTTTGTCTCAGATTGGAGGTGGAGCAGATGTAATCATATTGTGGGAGAATCAGACTGTCATTTTCCTGAGACAGGTGAATTTTAGCATCAGTAGTGGGTCTAGATGTTAGGGGTCTTTTGATGATGTGATAGAAATACACAGCGCTACTTAAACTGTAGTCTAGCCTAAATGTTTAAATTGAATATCTCATACCTTTAGTACAACTTTTTTTTTTTTTTTAAAGTAAGCTCCATGGCCAACGTAGGGCTTGAACTCAGTGACCCTGAGATCAAGAGTCACATGCTCTACTAATCGAACCAGCCAGGCGGCCCTAAATACACCTTTTAATTTACAGTAAATTCAAGGCGCAAGATAATCACTGACACAAGGAAGTAAACAGAAAAATCAGAAAGTGGAATGTTCCGCAGGGCACTCAGCCGGCCTATTCTCTCTGAAAGTCAATGTCAGGACAAAGGAGAAGAAGCCACTAAGGGTCCTTAATAACCAGGTCAATGAACGGTACTGCACCTATACTAGTTTCAACATGTTTTCTGAGGGGATGCCTGGGTGGCTTGGTCAGTTAAGAGGCTGCCTTCAGCTCAGGACATGATCCCAGGGTCCTGGGATAGAGCCCTGCATCAGGATCCCTGCTCAGCGGGTAGCCTGCTTCTTCCTCTGCCTCTGCTCCTAGCCAACCCTCCCCAGCCCCTCGTGCTCTCATTCTCTCTCTCTCTCTCTCTCTCAAAAAAAAAAAAAAAAAAAAAGCTGAGAAGGACATTTTGGGGGAAGTTTGAGCATAGTTTAGATGTTAGATAAAATGAAAGTTTACAAGAGTGAAGAGGAAGAGATTGGTGACTGGAAAAAAGGTTACAGGATAATATGAAGGAGATAGCTTTATTGAATTAAAAACTGTGTGTGTAGGGTGCCCGGGTGGCTCAGTGGGTTAAAGCCTCTGCCTTCGGCTCAGGTCATGATCTCAGGGTCCTGGGATTGAGGCCGGCATTGGGCTCTCTGCTCAGCAGGGAGCCTGCTTCCTCCTGTCTCTCTGCCTGCCTCTCTGCCTACTTGTGATGATCTCTCTCTGTGTCAAATAAATAAATAAAATCTTAAAAAAAAAAAAACCAACAACCTGTGTGTGTAGAAAAACTACAGGTTGAAATTCACTAAGCTGTTAATAGGGGTAATCTCCGATAATGGGATGATGCTGTTCTCTTGTTTTTAAATTTGCTTACTTGGATTTTCTTTTTTTTTTTTTAAAGATTTTATTTATTTGACAGAGAAACACAGCTAGAGAGGGAACACAAGTACGGGGAGTGAGAGAGGGAACACAAGTACGGGGAGTGAGAGAGGGAGAAGCAGGCCTCCCGCTGAGCAGGGAGCCCCTTGTGGGGCTTGATCCCGGATCTCCGGGATCATGACCTGAGCCTAAGGCAGTCGCTTAACCAACTGAGCCACCCAGGTGCCACCTTACTTGGATTTTCTAACTTTCTACCCTGTACATGCAGAATTTTATACTGATTAAACATTGTTTTTAAAGGAATATTAGGATCGTACAAGCCAACTGGTAGTACAGAGAAAGCATTAGGGCCACCTTAAACGCACCTATGGCTACTTCGCGAGATCTACGACTGTGATATAACTAACACGCCTGGAGTGTTCAAAAGGTTCTCTGCATACTTTTAATTGCTTTGCCTGTATTCATTCAGGGGTTTTCAAACCTCTTTGATGGTGACTCACAAAAACATTTTTTTTTAAAAGATTATTTACTTATTTATTTATTTATTTGACAGAGATCACAAGCAGGCAGAGAGGCAGGCAGGGAGAGGAGGAAGCAGGCTCCCTGCTGAGCAGAGCCCAATGCGGCCCTGGATGTCAGGACCCTGAGATCATGACCTGAGCCAAAGGCAGAGGCTTTAACCCACTGAGCCACCCAGGCACCCAAAAGATTATGACAGAAAGAAACACTGCTAGAGAGGGAACACAAGCAAGAGGAATGAGAGAGGGAGAAGCAGGATTCCCCGCAGAGCAGGGAGCCCAATGCAAGGCTCCATTCTGGGACTCTGAGTTCATGACCTAAGCCGAAGGCAGATGCTTAATGACTGAGCCACCCAGGCGCCCTCACAAAAACATTTACTATGCAGTACACTCATACATATGTACTATCAGACTATATACAGTGGAAACAAAAGTGAATGGGTCTTGACCTGCAGTGTTTTTTTTTTTTTTTTAAGATTTTATTTATTTGACAGAGAGGCACAGCTAGAGAGGGAACACAAGCAGAGGGACTGAGAGAGGGAGAAGCAGGCTTCCCGCTGAGCAGAAAGTACAATGTGGAGCTCGATCCCAGGTCTCCAGGATCATGACCTGAGCCAAAGGCAGTCGCTTAACCAACTGAGCCACCCAGGCGCCCTGATGACTGGCAGTTTGAAAAACCCTTTAACTCATTTACTATACATAGACATATAAAAATCCTTATGCAGAAGGAACTGTTTTTATACCTATTTTTCAGAAGAGGAAATTCTGATACAGAGAGGTTGAATAACTTGCCTAAGCACACACTGCTAAGGATGAAGTGGGAGAACCGGAATTCTAACCCAGGGGGTCAGCCCCAAAGCCTATCCTTTGAACCACTCTCTTTAATGCCTCTCATCCCACCAGACACGCGAAAAATGAGTATTTGCTGGTACAGGTCCCTGATTCTCCAAACAAGTGATTCATTTAACATTTGAACAGAGTGCTCTGTCACGAGTATTGGCATATTCAAGTTGATGCAGAATTAGGGAGCCTCTTCACTGACTTCAGAATTTCATGATGAATAAGAGTTCTGTGTGACAAAGACTGAAAAGTCAGATAATTCTGGGTTCAAACACTGGCTTCACAGCAGGGAGAGATCCAGGTTTGGTGGGGACTGACAGTTTATACAATATTGAAATCTCCTTTTTTTTTTTTTTAAGATTTTTATTTATTTGACAGAGTGAGACAGCAAGAAAGGGAACACAGCAGGGGAAGTGGGAGAGGGAGAAAGCAGGCTTCCGGAGCTCGATGCAGGGACTCTGGGATCATGACCTGAGCTTAAGGCAGACGCTTAACGACTCAGCCACCCAGGTGCACAAAAGCTCCTTTTAAGGAGAAGAATAAAGTTTATGGATACAGAATTAGATGCAGGGTCTGGAAAGAGGCCCACAGAAGAAAGGACATCTTCAATTTCCTTAGTTTCATTAGCTTCCTGTTTAATTTGCCTGTCTCCTCCTCACTGGCCCTTTCTTCCGTGTTCAGATCTCTGAAATAGGGTTAACAATGCTTGCTTGCTTCTTATAGATGCCAGGGGATCCGTTGGAGGGCCTAGTCATAGGGTCCGGGTTTAAAGGAAGGAGGCTAATACAAAAGTGAAGATTAAGCAAAGCTTTATTTCGTGCCAAGCATCAGAATTTTTCTGGCCAGTCAGGTCATTTCTCAAGAGACAAATTGACACTGCTCAATTTCTCAAGCCCGCTTTTCTCGGGCGACCCCCCCCCCAACTCACAAGCTAACCAGGGTTAATTTGCACTTGTATTGCTCCAGGAACCAGAAAGTTGAGGGCATTTTAGGGTGTTCCCATTCTTAGTTTGCACCTCTATTACTCGGGGTCTGGAGGTTGGGAATTAACTGATAGGGCACCTCCCCCAACCTGGCTCCCCTTTGTTTTCCAGGCGCTACTTGCCCATATTTTCCTGAAGCTGTTTTTCTGAGTAAATAGCAAGGTGGCTTGGATTTCTAAAACAGGTCCTTACACTAGCAGGACCTTACTGAGTAGGTATGCAATAAGTGATCGTTAACAATAATATAATAATGGTGAAGTGGCTGGGTGACTCAGTCGTTAAGTGTCTGCCTTCCGCTCAGGTCATGATCCCAGGGATGGAGTCATGGGCCTTCAGGGGCCTCCCTGCCCCTCCCCCTGCTTCTGTTCCCTTTCTCTCTCTCTCTTTCTCTCAAATTAATAAATAAAATCTAAAAAAAAAAAAAATATATATATATATATATATATAATAATGACGATGATGAAAAAAAAACCAGAATACTTCAAGTAGAAGTCAGTTTCTAACCAGGATTTTGAAATTAAAAACATAATGTAGAGAAAATTAGTTTGTCAGTTCGTTTAAGCTTCAGCTGTGCAACTTAACTCTCCCCGGAGTCCAATTATTCTGTTTTCTCCAAAGAGAAGTCTAAGTAGGAATAAGAAAACAGAGCATCTAAAAACAAAGGCAGATAGAGTATCATGGGAGAAAGTCATTTGCAGATTTCCACTGTGTGGATGTCAACAAGAAGAAAAGATATTTAACCATTTTAAGTCTTTCTCCATCAGAGGGTGCCGGGGCGCCTAGGTGTCTCAGTCATTAAGCATCTGCCTTTGCGGCTCCGGTCATGATCTCGGAGTGCCAGGATCAAGTCCTGGGATGGAGCCTGGCATCTGGCTCCCTGCTCAGCAGGAAGCCTGCTTCTCTCTCTCTCTCACTCCCCCTGCTTGTGTTCCCTCTCTCTCTGTGTTTCTTTTCTTTTTTTAAAAGATTTTATTTATTTGACAGAGAGAAACACAGCGAGAGAGGGAACACAAGCAGGGGGAATGAGAGAGGGAGAAGCAGGCTTCCCGCCGAGCAGGGAGCCCAATGTGGGGCTGGATCCCTGGTCTCTGGGATCATGACCTGAGCTGAAGGCAGTCGCTTAACCAACTGAGCCACCCAGGCGCCCCTCTCTCTGTGTTTCTGTCAAATAAGTAAATAAATAAATATCTTTAATTAAAAAAACACATAAGCCCACTTATTTCTTTTTAAAGATTTTTATTTATTTATTTGACAGAGAGAGACAGAGATCACAAGTAGGCAAAGAGAGGAGGAAGCAGGCTCCCTGCTGAGCAGAGAGCCCAACATAGGCCTTGATCCCAGGACCCTGAGATCATGACCTGAGCGGAAAGCAGAGGTTTTAACCCACTGAGCCACCCAGGCGCCCCATAAGGCCATTTAGAAAAAAATCTTTCTTCATCAGTGGAAGAGAGGCAGATTTCAAGGTGCGTTTTGGTGTTGAGAGAGAAGGCAGCTGGATAGACCTCACCCTGGCCGGGGTCAGGTTTTAGCCATCTGCAAGCATACACTTTGTGCTTATTGTTCGGCTGTGTTCTGAAGGATTATCACAAAGAAAGAGCTTCTAGGGTTGGCTTTCTGCCCCATGGAGAAAGAGCAGTATTTGAAGGAAAGCATGAGGTCACATTTCCTTCACCTGCAACTCATGTTCTCTTTCTAGGGATTGAGATTCTAAAAAAAAAAAAAAAAAAAAAAAAAGCTGTGTTAATACAGAGTTACATGAAAATATAATGGGAAATCGGAAATCTTTCTCATACATGTGGCTTCTCTTGGTTATTATCTGTGGGTTTTTTGTTTAGGGTGATCATGTTTCATTTAGGTAATACACAGTAGATGGGGATATGTGGGAAGTGAAAGGTCAAGAGATGGTAGGAGGTAATTAGACTAATTAGATGATTAAGGGGAAATATGTAGGTGATTATTAACTTTCTTGCTAGCTACACTTAGGCACAAGTACATGTTTTATTTTCCTTAATATTTACAAATGACTCATGCCCTCTGCAATTCAACAGTCACAAAGTCTTCACGTCTTCCTCCAGAAATTTCTCTGTGTAATGCTGAAGATGAAACTGCCCTTCTTTTCCTGCTCTCCGGCAAAATGATTTTTTTTTCTTTTGCCATATCTGTTTATGGCTAAAGTTCTGGATTTATTATCTCTAGACCAGTATATCTCTAGATTCTCAAAACCCACAGTACTGTGTCAGGAGACTCCTGCGGAATACCAACTGATGGTTTTTGTCCCCAGGATTTTCTTTTCTCCATGGCCTTTTTGCCCATTTGGCAAATCTTTGCTGTCTCCATTCATGGCAGGGTGGACCCAGCTGAAAGAGGAGTCTTTTCTTTTCCTTTTTTTTTTTTTAAGATTTTTAATTTATTTGACAGAGAGAAACACAGCTAGAGAGCACAAGCAGGGGTAGTGAGGGAGTCCAATGGCAGGGCTCGAACCTGGGATTCTGGGATCATGACCTGAGCTGAAGGCTGATGCTTAACGACTGAGCCATCCAGGCACTCCTGAAAGAAGTCTTTTCTTGGGGCTTTGGAGCCTGGACCCTGCGGGTAATAGAAAAGATTTGTATAAAGACAACAGTCAAGGTTTGGAAGAATCTCCTCCACCTCTAGGTGAGACCAGGGTCCCCTCACTGAGGAGATGATGAATGGAGAACTCAGAAGCTTCTACATTCCAGGCCTCATGCTGTGTTCCCCACAACCGGACCAGGACCAGGACTTCTGGAGGCAGAGTCAGGGATGAGGGGAATGACCTGATAACAGTTTTGGTGGCTTCAGTGGTTGTTGTGAGGTGAAATTTCACACAAAGAGGCTCTGTGGCCACCATCAGGCCACTTTCAGGGATGACTGCTTTAATTGTTTGCAATGATCACTTTGGACAAAGTCTGGAAGAACATAGGAAAAACAATATCAGTGTGTGAGGAGCATGAAGGAGGGTGTTCCGATCCTTTTAAAGTAGTATTCATGAGGACTGTGAGCTCTCAGTACATTTCAGCTGGATGGCACAACGGCACACAAGGGCCCCCCTCCCCTGTGTTTTGCCACCACAGCAGTTTCTGGATATTAGATACAGCCCCGGGGAAAGCTGCGGGTGTAGAATAACCCTAACATGTATCTGTAATCTGTGATAATTGCTACTCAGGCAAAATACAGGAAACCATGCAGACAGGTCTGGGGGAAAAGGGGAGGGTGACTTCAGCTTAGAGCGGAAGGGTAAGTTAGAGATAATGAGTTGTTTGGGAAGGTAGAAAGCAAATATAGTCCCTGGGCTGGCATTGACCTGGTGAGCCCCCCAGAACCATTTGGGAAATGTTGTTAAAACGGAAAGAGCAACAAACAAGGAGAAGGGACTGGTTGGTAGTGGTGAACCCTGCAACGAGGTCAGGCAACATGAAGACCCCTGGATTTAAAGACTACAAAAGAGGTTGGTATTGACTTTGTCAAGGATAGTTTTGGTAGATGGCGGCAGAGAGGGGAAGCAAAAGTGCAGGATGCTGAGACATGTGGGAGGTTTAGAACCAAAGATGGTAAACAGAGACAACTTCTTTCGTGAAATTTGGCTGCTAAAGGAATGGTAAAGGGCAGTAGGTGGGAGCTAGGTATGGGGCCAAAGGAAGAGGCTTTTAGGTCCTAGAGCCTTTGAATATGCACGAACACTGCTGGGAAGCAGCAAGAAGAGTGGGTAGGAGAGCAAAGATAGAGGAGATGGAGAGTCAGTAGCAAAGGACCCCTGAGGAGCTAGAAATGACCCAAACCAAAGCCCCGGTGGGACATTGGCGTGAGTAGGAGGAGAAAAGGCTGAGAGTGTAGGTTTCTGTGGAAACCGTGGCAGAAGGTGAGGGAGCTGCCTCAGGGTCTCTGTGAAGTGGGAATTGATAGGAGCTGCTCATTGGGATGGGTTGCCAGGTGAAGACTGGTAAAATCAAAGAGTTGAAGAAGGTGGAAAAAATGTGAGCTAGCCGGTACAGTGGGTACGAATTCTAGATGCATACAATAAACCTTCTATTTCAGTACTTTGATTCCTATTTTCAGCTCTCATTCCTCTAGGTGGCAGATGCTTCATCTGAGTCAATTCATGAAGGGCTGACAGAGAGGCAGTCGGATTCATGGGTCTGGAACTTTAGAGAAAGGATATGGGCTGAAAACATCAATTTGGGCTTCCTCAGAACAGGGTGGGCCCAGGGGTCGTTGACACGGCTCAGGGAGAGAGAAGAGGAGAAAGAGCCAAACCTGGAAAAGCTTCAACATCTAAAGGCCTAGTAGAGGAAGGAGACTCAGCAGAGGAGACGCAGAGGTAGGAAGCAAAGCAAAAGAATGCCATATCACAGAACAAAGGGAAGTGAATATTTTAGGTAAGTGAAATAAGAGGTCAACTAGGATTAGGATTTTAAAGGAGCTGTGGGTGTCATGTCTTCTTTCTTTGGATTGGGGCACACACACACACACAAAGTTAGAAGATATATAGTTATAATAATGCCACTCTTTATTGAATTCCCAGTGCGTGATTATATTATTCAACCAAGTAATCAATCAATCAATCAATCATATTCATCAGAACACACTGTGTGGCCAGACTGAGCTAAGGACAGTGTTTCCTCTCCTGTTCCTCAGAGCTCTTCAACCATTCTCATGGTCATACAGTAAAAAAAAAACAATAATACTTGGGGCACCTGAATTGCCCAGTTGGTTAAGCATCTGTCTTTGGCTTCAGCTTGAGTTATGGTCTTGGGGTCCTGGGATCCTTCCCCAGGTCCTATCAATTCCCACCCCCCCACACCCCAGTCAGGCTCTGTGCTCAGTTGGCAGTCAGCTTCTCCTTCTCCCTCTTCCCCACCATGCTCTCTCCCTCTCTTGCAAATAAATAAATCTTTAACAAAAAAATTTTTTAAGATTTTTTGTTTTTTTTTGACAGAGAGAAACACAGCCAGAGAGGGAACACAAGCAGGGGGAGTGAGAGAGGGAGGAGCAGGCTTGCAGGAAGCCCAATGCGGGGCTCAATCCCGGGACAGGACTCCAGGATCATGACCTGAGCCTAAGGCAGATGCTTAACGACTGAGCCACCCAGGCGCCCCTAAAAAAAATTAAAAAAAAAAATTATTTAGAGAGAGAGTGCAGGAAGAGGGACAGAGGGAGAGGGGAGAGAGAATCCCAAGTGGATTCTGTGCTCAACACAGAGCCGGAGGCAGGGCTCAACCCCATGACCCCAAGATCCCGACCTGAGCTGAAACCAGAGTCAGATGCTTAACTACCTGAACCACCCAGGTGCCCCTAAAGATATAAAAATCTTTTTTTTTTAAACATTTTATTTATTTATTTGACAGAGAGAAACACAGCTAGAGATGGAACACAAGCAGAGGGACTGAGAGAGAGAGAAGAAGGCCTACCGATGAGCAGGAAGCCCGATGCAGGGCTCGATCCCGGGTCTCCAGGATCATGACCTGAGCCAAAGGCAGTCGCTTAACCAACTGAGCCACCCAGGCGCCCCAAGAAATAAAAATCTTAAAAAATATATCTGTACATCTCCTGGTGAATGGGTGATGAGGCTCTCAAGCCTGCCTGGGTCCCTTTGGCTACACTGAGGGCTGGAAGGGGGCTATTATCATCAGCCCCTGCCTCTGATCAAGGTTTATCTTATTCTTACAGTGAGTGTGATGGTAGAGGAGTTTTATTGTTGTGAGGGCCCAGCTGGGAACCATGCGCTGTAAGAGCTGCCAGTGGTCCTTAGAGGGTTAGTCAGAGCTTTGGAGAATGAGGGTGGTTTCAAAAGCTTTGTGCTTTAAAAAAAAAAAAAAAAAAAAGCAAGCTACATTAGATTGTTCAGCTTTCAGTAATGAGGAATGGGTAGGGAGAGATAGTGGGAGAGAGAGAAGAGAGGGAAACAAGCTTATTCTAAAAATTAGGTAGAGGGAAAAATTTATTCTTTTTTTTTTTTTTTAAAGATTCTATTTATTTGACAGAGAGAAACACAGTGAGAGAGGGAACACAAGCAGGGGGACTGAGAGAGGGAGAAGCAGGCTTCCCGCCGAGCAGGGAGCCCTATGTGGGACTCGATCCCGGGTCTCTAGGATCATGATCTGAGCCAAAGGCAGTTGCTCGACCAACTGAGCCACCCAGGCGCCCGAAAAATTTATTCTTTAAAAAAAGATTTTATTTATTTGAGAGAGAGAGAGAATGAGCAAGTGAGAAAGAGAGAAAGCACACAAGAGTAGGGAGAGATGGAGAAGCAGACTCCCCACTGAGCAGGGAACTCCATGTGGGGCTAGATTCCAGGACCCCGGGATTATGACCTGAGTGGAAGGCGGACACTTAACTGACTGAACCACTCAGGTGCCCCAGGAAAATCCTATTCTAAAAAATTAGGAAGATGAAGCTTTGAGGGTCTTGAATCGATCTGAGATTCAACCTTAGGAGTTAGGAGGTGAAAACCTGGGCGCCTGGGTGGCTCAGTGGGTGAAAGCCTCTGCCTTCGGCTCAGGTCATGATCTCAGGGTCCTGGGATCGAGACCCACAGCAGACTTTCTGCTCAGCAGGGAGCCTGCTTCCTCTTCTCTCTCTGCCTGCCTCTCTGCCTACTTATGATCTCTCTCTGTCAAATAAATAAATAAAATCTTAAAAAAAAAAAAGAAAAGAAAACCCTTATGAGTTTCTGTTTGGCAAAAGACCCAGAGACCTTAAGGTTTCCTTTGAATGTGCTTCCTGCACAAAAGGAGGCGCCCTGAGAGAATTCTGTTCCCACAACACAGTGCACCCACACATAGAACTTCAGGGATGAAATCAGATTGTCAGTGGAATAATAGAGTTCACTGTTGAAAAGACCCCCTTTTGGAAAAATTCATTTTGGCGTAATTGGTCATTGGATCATTATAATAACCCTTAAGAAATGGGGCAGCTTTATTTGTCCTAGTATGAAAGGATTTCCAAGATTTTTTCTTTCAGTGAAAAAGTACAAGATACAAAACATTGTGTTCAGAATGCTGTTTTCAAAAAAGGATATATATGGATATGTTTGCATACGCAAAAACTGTAGAAAGATACACAGGAAACAAACAACAGAGGTGAACCATGGGGAGGAGGGCTTGGTGACCAGGGATGAAGGTGAGGCATTTTCATTGTGCACTCTTTTGTATTTTGTACCAAGTCTAAGTATTATTTATTTAATGAATAAAATATATGTAAATACATAAAAGATGCCTTTGGTGATTCATTTTGCAAGGTTCATTTGTAATACAAACAGCCACTCCCTCATTTGCTTTGGAAATGTTGACATTTGTGTCCTGGATTTTCTTAAAGCATGAAACACCAGAGTCTATAAACCACACCCCAAGTGTTCTAAATTTGAGGTCAACTCACAAAACCAGCCATGCAAGTGTGACTTTCCAAAAGGCCAAATATTGTCAGAGGGCAGAGTGAGTAGCAGGGGGCTTAACACATGGCCAGCATGTCAGAGGGTGCATGGAGAGAGTTGGTACAATATCATTTCTTTCTTTTTTTTTTTTTTTTTAAGATTTTATTTATTGATTTGACAGAGAGAAACACAGCCAGAGAGGGAACACAGGCAGAGGGACTGAGAGAGGGAGAAGCTGGCTTCCTGCCGACCAGGGAGCCTGATGTGAGGGATGTGAGGCTCGATCCCAGGTCTCCAGGATCATGACTTGAGCTGAAAGCAGTCCCTCAACCAACTGAGCCACCCAGGCGCCCCTATCGTTTCTTTATAAATGGGGAAACTAAGGCTTGAATGGGAAGAAAATTGCCTGATAAAGAGATCATACCATTTGTGTAAATAAGGGAGAAAAATGACTATTTATGTGTATGTGCATAAAGAACTCTGGAAGGAGGGCCCCCTGGCTGGCTCAGTCCAAAAAGCATGTGACTCTGGATGTCAGGGTTGTCCCATGTTGGGTGTAGAGATTACTAAAAATAAATAAATACACAAATGAACAAACTTTAAAAAAAAAAAAAGAACTCTTGGGGCCCCTGGGTGGCTTAGCTGTTGAGTATCTGATTGATTCTTTTTTTTTTTTTAAAGGTTTTTAAATTTATTTGACAGAGAGAAACACAGCCAGAGAGGGAACACAAGCAGGGGGAGTGAGAGAGGGAGAAGCAGGCTTCCCGCTGAGCAGGGAGCCCGATGTGGGGCTCTATCCCAGGTCTCCAGGATCATGACCTGAGTCGAAGGCAGTTGCTTAACCAACTGAGCCACCCAGGCGCCCCAATAAATAAAATCTTTAAAGAAATAAAACTTTATAAGGAGAGATGGCCCATGACATCTACATGACTTAAGATTTAGTTTTCAGGCACCTGGGTGGCTCAGTTGGTTGGGTGACTGCCTTCAGCTCAGATCATGATCCTGGAGACCTGGGATCGATTCCCACATCGGGC
>PITA01033402.1:0-12823 GCA_004023965.1 Spilogale gracilis | reverse complement strand
CCTCCTCACACACAGAGGATGCTGCTGGTCCCGAGGCAGGAGGCAGAGTCTCTTTTGGTTCAGAAGCTGGGGTTAGTTGTGTTTAACTGACTCCATGTTTCACCTCTGGCCACAAGTGACATACTTTAGTAGATGAAGCTGGTGGAGAGATACATGGCCCCAGAAAATGAGCCCCAGGCTCCGTGCCTGATGACTGGGCGTGGTGGTTTTAAAATATGTCCAGCAGTTCTTCAACATACCTCCTTCCAGAGCATGGGCTGGGTTCTGGGTTCGAAGTGACTCTTCGAACATATACAATAAGACCAAAGTGACAGTGAGTGATGAGTCATAGAAGACCTCAGCTTTCCCCTTGCTCTCTCTTAGATCACTTGTTCTGGGTGAAGTTCATTGTCACGGGCAACTCCGCAGAGGGCCCCCTGGGTCCAGGCACTGAAGCCTCCTACCAACAGTCCCATGAATAAGCCATCTCTCTCAAGGTGGATCCTCAGCCTCCTACCAGCCTTCAGATGACAGCCTGGGCAACAGCTCAACTGCTACCCTATGGGAAACCTTGAGCCAGGGCTCCCCCCTTTCATTCATCAGCAAGCATTGACTGAGTGCCATCTACCTGCAAGGCAGTGTTCTAGGTTCTAGGAATCATCAGGGATGAGTGCCAGAGAGCACCTGCTTTCATGACAATGACATTCTAACAGTGTAAGTCAATGAGTAGATAAAAACAACCAGGGTATGTCCTATGGTGAGTGCTGTGAATTGTGTAAGACTGATGATTCACAGACCTATACCCATGAAGCAAATAATACATTATATGTTAATAAAATTTAAAAAAAAAACAGGGTCATTTCAGAGGATGGGAAGCATTGCAAAAGAAATGAAACAAGGTAATGAAACAAAATGCCTGGTAGGACTGGACCACCTGGGGAAGCCAGCAGAAGCCCCTCTGAGGGGTAACATCTGAATGTTGAAGAAATAAAAGACTCTGAAAAGAATGGTCTGGATAAGGGTGCCTGGATGGATGACTCAGTTGGTTAAGCGTCTGGGCCCTAGAATCGAGTCCTGCATCGGGCTCTCTGCTCAACCAGGAGTCTGGTTCTGCCTCTCTCTCTTCAATAAATAAATATAATCTTAAAAAAAAAAAAAAAGAATGTTCTGGATAGAGGAATAGCTAGGGCAAAATGGCTGAGGGAGGAAAGAGTTTGAGAAACTTGGGATTCAGAATGTCGGGGCATTATAGGAAACATGGAGATGGGGTTCAAAAGGTGCTGGAAAACAGCAGAGCTTGGAGGGCCCTGGAAGCCAGTGGCTGCAATCCCAAGGGACGTGGGATGTCAGTCGAGGGTTTTAAGCTAGGGATTAACAGTCCGATGTGCAATTTTGCAAGATCATTCCAGCCGCTGTGTAGAAGAGCATCAAGGGAGGGGCCAGATTAGAAGCCCGGAGACCCATGAGCCTCAGATGCTCCTCCAGGAAGTCAAAGGCCACAGATGGCCTGGGGTAGAGGCAGGAAAGATGTTTGAGCAAAGTGTTTGTGTGGAATGGATATGAATGCTAAGAGATTAGACTTTGTGGGTCACAGACAACAAGGAATCAAAGATGGCTCTGATTTGGAGCTTGAGCAACCGTGAGGAGAGAGGAGCTAGTGACTGACATACTGGGAATTCAGGTGGAAACAGGTTGGATCCCACCTGTGGGACTGATCACGCTCGGCAGCCAACCAGGCCAGGTTTATGGGTAAGATTCTCCTGTGGACCCAGGAAGGTTGCTATGTCCTATAGTGCTTTATCATTTGTGGAGAGGGCGTTAATATACATTACTTATTTGAAACCCACATTTCTATGAGGTAAGCCAGATGAATGTTTATATCTCCATTTTATAGGATGAGGAAAATTGATGCTCAGAGAAGTTAAGTGGTTTGCATAACACCCCCAAGTAGAAAGAAGCCATACAAGTCTTCTTAAAAGGGGAGCAAGTGGCATTTTGGACAATTCTTTGTACTGACCTGTTTCCTGGTGTTCAGCATCCTTGGCTCCTGCCCACGAAATGGCAATGGGGACCCCCTCACACATATCCACCCACCCATTTTGCCAACCAGATGCATTTCCAAATTCTCCTCAGGGGGGCAGCACCTGGCACACATCAGGTTAATTGACAATTATCGTTAACTGTTCTTCCCATTTCCTCTACACGGATGCATACATACGCACACGCACACACCTTCAAAAATAAAAATGAAAAATAAAAACCCTACCCAGCTTTCTCCTCCCTAAATTGTTTATGGGGTCTCCCTCTCTGACACACCTGCTAGGTACAGAGTACATCAATGGCTCAAATTTGTACCTTACCTGGATGACCTCTCAGCCAGGTAAGGAGCTCGCGCTCCCTGCAATACCTAAAGAAAAATAAATTAGGACGGTTTCCCAGCCCTGATCTCATGCAAAATCTCCAATATGAAAACATGAATTCCTTCCTGCTGGTGATAAACAAATATCAGGAGTCTGAATATACAAACACACCCTGCAGAGGAGGATTCTGGAACCTCGGGCAAAATATTATAATATTTTCATGGGCTGCCCAAATTCCAAGCATTAGATTTGATGAACAGCTTTATTGAATTTTGTGGATAAATATTTAAAGCCTTCAAGGGCTTGTGTAAATCACACCTAGGCAGACGCACTTGCTCACATCGCCATCTGCTGGCAGCTACTGGTGTAGTGCGGGGAAATGAACTGGTAGCGAGGACGCCACCGAAAATTGAAGCCCTTGCAGGAGACCCAGGCCATCCGCGGATGGCCCAAGAATCCAGACCCTGTGCAAACAACCCTAAGGCACCAAGTCTCGGGAGCCTCGAGGCGTCGAAGAGCAAAAAATTTTCAAAGGCACCGAGAGATGAAGGAAGCAGAAGAAGAATATGAAAGAGGTGCAAGAGTTCATTGGTTTCAGAAGAATTTTGGAAACATAGTGCCCTCCGGAGGTCATACAACCCTTCCCCCTGCTCCAGGCAAAAATGTACCTGGGACCCGCAGGATAGGTGGGAGAGCTCACAACCCTCACCCAGGGTACGATCTCCCAGAGTCCTTTGTTCCATTCGTTCCCTGACACTTCTTGCATGCAGGATTGTTGCACAGATCTTTTAAAATCATGTCCTGGCAGCATATGGAATGGCATCCGAAGTGTTCACGCAGATTGCATGGGGGAAATTGACAAAATAGCATGTGTGCCTATTTGCATGTGTGTGTATGAACGGAAGGATATGCATCAAAATATTAGCAATGGTTATCTCTCATGGTGAGAATGAGATGATTTTTAAAATTTTTCTTCCTTGTGGTCTTCTGTATTTTCCAAATTTTCTCTCATGGACAGGTCTCACTTTTGTTAAGAAAGAAAAGAAACTAAAAAAATAATATGACCCCAGGAATAAATTCCTCCTTTTCTCCTTCCAGCTGTACTGCAAGTTCATTTCCTCTGGTTTTACCCTCATAGTAAGTGGATGAAGGTAATTATTAATAATGATAATAAGAAGAACTCACAGGTGAGCATTTACTACAAAAGGTAGTGCATGGAAAAGCACCTAGCTCAGCATTTGACACACAGTAAAAGCTGAGTTAACGTGAGCTAGTACTATTAATATTATTATTATCATGATTAGCCTTCCCTAAAATATATAGAACACTGACCTCAAAAAACTCACAGTCTAAATGGAGAGAGAAAAACAATACAGAGAGGGTAACTAATAATATAACAAAGAAAGTGGCATGATAAATCACACAGGAGGTGATACAATTTAAGCTTCCATTCTAAGGCAGGTTCTTTAGTTGTAAGAAAAATTCTCTCAATCTGGCTGAACAGAGGAATAGTCCCAGCAGTATCTCATGAAACCCAAAGGTAAGAACCAAAGCACAGCTGGTCCCCTAGGTACTGAAAATGGGAAGCCAGGAAGAATCAAGGCTCCTCTCCCTCTCCTTACTTCACCCTCTCTCTCTTCTATACCCTACTCTCTTACCAAACTGCACAGAGTTTGTGATACCCTATTCCTACCCCACTCCTTTTCCATGCTGTGCACAATAGCTAACCTGCTCAGTTTCTATCTCATTTCAAATTCCTGAGTGGACAGTTGCATGGACCCAAACACATCATGTTTCCACACTACATCACCCAAATCACTTAGCACTGGCCAGCCAGTGGAGCAGCTACCCTGAATCAAGTAGTAACCATTAGTGAAATTGAATCATTAGGAAAATTGACTTGGTAAGAGGAATTGGGTCACATGGTACAAATATGCCACTGTCAGCATCTATCTGGGGCTAGAGGTAAGGGTATGGGCAGAGGAAGCAATGATTGACATTTCTAGAACAGTGCCCTTTTGTTTCTATTTGTTTTTGCAAGGTTTCCTTCCTATCTGTCCTTTGATGCTTGAATGGTAATGGAAAAGACTTTTGTCACAGGTTGGATTTCCCAAGAAGTGGATTCTGAGATAGAGGTTAGGGAATGAGGGGCTTATTAGGAATTATCCTTGGTGGGGGGTGGGGGGGTGAGGGGTCTGGGGGCTGCACCTGGGTAGCTCAGTTGGTTAAGCGTCTGCCTTCGTCTTGGGTCGAGACCTATACTGGGCTCCCTGCTCAGTAAGGAGCCTGCTTCTCCCTCTCCCGCTCCCCCTGCTTGTGCTCGCTCTCTCTCTCTCTCTCTCTCTCTCTCTATCAAATAAACAAATAAAATCTTAAAAAAAAAAAAAAGGAATAATCCTTGGAGTCAATGCCAGAGAAAAGAAAAGAAGGAAACAAGTTTGGTTCAGGGGGGAGGTCAAACTGTGATGAGATCTCAAAACAAATTTCAGCCAACTCTGTAGGGAGTCCTAAAGGTGGGCATATCCTGCAAGACTCCCCCTACTTGGAGCAAGAAAGACTTTTTACCTCCATCATTAAATAGTCACACCCCCAGACAAGTTGAACCATGAGAAATGCTGTTGATAGGACATACATGCCCTTAATTCTTCGTAGATTTTTCTCTCTCACCATCTAGAGTACAATTGTGAGTAACACCTCTAACGTACTAGCCACTTCTTGCAAATCTGGTCAGATTATCACAATTTTTATCAGTATAGTAGAGCAGTGATATTCTGTGGAATGTCCAGGCAGCCCAGATCTACTCCAAGTATATTATGATAGAAGGGAGCAAGTTAATATAGTCCTGGAACAAAACTCTAAATGCATAGTATTAACCCTTCCAAGTGAAGAGCAGGCTGTTTCTCATCTTCTGGTAGGGAATGTAAAGGGTACATTTACCAAATCAGTGATCATATACTATGTACCTGTATTAGCCATGTCTTTTCTGTATTCTGATACTGTGACATCAGAGCCCTTGCTAACCCTGGAGGGACTGTCCCTCCCAAC
This sequence comes from Spilogale gracilis, assembly GCA_004023965.1. Lineage (NCBI taxonomy): Eukaryota > Metazoa > Chordata > Mammalia > Carnivora > Mephitidae > Spilogale > Spilogale gracilis. Next base: position 7,439 of record PITA01033402.1, on the reverse strand, counting down.
GCTAGCCAGTTCCTAGAGGAAGTAAAGGAACTGCGCACTAGCACACTTTTCAAATGCAAACCAACCAATCCATACCCTCAACCACCTCTTTTTTGGGATCCTCACAACGTGGGCCTCTACCATCCCAACCTAATCACCCCAGGCCCAGAGCCCACTGAAATCACGCAAACTGACCAATCCTAAACCCACTTACCCTGTTTCACACATTCCTTCCTGAAGAAACTGCAGTGAAGGCAGTTGCCCCCCACTCCCTCTGTCTCCTAACATGGTGCCCCCAACACCCTGGCATATGGCGTGCCTGCTTCTCTTGGGAACAGTGACTAACAAAGTATCTTTCCAATGGTAACCGTCTCCTGATCTGTTGACTTTACTGGAACTCAAATGTTCTACTACTATATTATAATTTTAGAACATTGTGGCTTTGTTCATCTGCTCTAGAAAAGAGACTACATGCAACATAGGAGCTGTGCTGGTAGGGGGTGTGGGTTCCCCTTGGTCGAGGATACAATAGTCCACTGTCATATTCCAGAAGCTACCTGATTTCTCCAGGAGCCAGGCTAATGAACTGAACTGGAATAGGATGAGGACCGCTGTCTCTGAACTCCTTAGGTCTTTGCCAACATAAATCTCTGTTATCCCCCTTAGAGGAGATTTTGCCATTAATTGACTATCTCTGCCAGGGTTGGGAAGTGGGAGGCAGAGCCTTTGACTTGCCCTTCCTCACTCTTGCTCTGTAGACCAAAGGCAGTGGATGAAACCAACTATGGGTTATGTCTGTCCCAGTAATACCCTTCAAAACCTGGGGCAGGACAGCTGACTGAGTCCACAGACCTTGTACGTTGAGGAGCTGGACTGTAGCCAAGGACCTCAAATCTGTCTCCTATGCTCCTGTTCTAGTAGAGGGGTCATGACCATGCTTTGGCCTCTAGGTGTCAATGCCGGTTGGGATCCTGTGCCCATCAGTCCTGGAAGAGTTTGGGCAGTAGCATTTTCCCAGTGTACAGTTACTAAAGTAAATGGCTACACATCCCTTTGGGGAAAGCCTGGAAGAATCATTAACAGGTCTGCTTATGAGGCAAGGCTCTTCCAGGCAAACTGGCCTCTCACTGGGTTTGAGGTTCCAAAACTGGCCCAGGTCTGGCAAAAATGAGCAGCATGCTGTGTCTTTTTATTAGGAGTGATTGCTCTTAGCCTCCTGATCATCTACCCTTGATCTCTTTTGATTATACACATTTAGGAGTACTCTTACTGGCTGCCCATCTTTCACCCCTGGAGATGTAATTTCCCTTTAAGCATCTGCATAATGTTCTGTAAGAAGGGCCTTCCTGGTTGCTGCTCTGACCTTTCCATTCATTACAATAATTCTGTCCACCTGACGTTCAATGTCACCATCTGGCCTCTATTTCCCAGTGCATGCTTTCCTGTTGCTATTGGTAAGCCCAGTTCTGCCACCGTGTATCCTAGAGTGAGACTTGGCTAAACCCCACCAGGCTTTCCAGCATCCAGGATGTGCTGTCCTACTCACCCACACATTCCTCATTTCCTTACAAACATATCCTCTCCAAGTCTTTCCATGGCACACAAGCACCTGGTGGGTTCTCTGGTCTTATTCTGAGCCTTTCAATCCATTTCCATCACCTTCTGTAGAAATTCTGGCATTTCCACCTCATTTATCACGGGCCATTTCTTTTTCCATGTCTCTAAAAACATCCGAGCAGCAGGTCCACATCATCTCCTGGGTCACTGCCTCATCCCCTGTTGGCTTCTCAACAATTCCATCATCTGTGTAACTACTTTCTGCATTAAATTCCCTCATTTGAAATACTTAGAGGTGTTTCTGTTTTCCTGGTTAGACCTAAATGATTCTCCATTCAACATCTCCAGATTAAAACTCCCTTAGGGAAGGAACCATCTGTTCTCCATCTTTGAGGCATCTAACTAAGCACCTGATATTTAATCAGTTCTCAGTAGAAGTTTGATTAATTTACTGGACAATATTTACATAGAGGATAATTTCTCCAGCTACAAATGTCTGTCGTGTGTGTAGTGAAAGGTAAACTTCTGAACATATTGGGAAACTTCATCTTTTGAAAAAAAAATTAGAAATATTCCTGCTTTCAATTGAAAAGAATGTTTTAAATTCCCTTTTTAAAAAGATTTTATTTACTTTTTTCAGAGAGAGAGAGAGAAAATGCATGAGCGGGGTGGGGAGGGTTAGAGGGAGAGAGACAAGCAGACTCCCTGCTGAGCTCAGAACCCAATTCAGGGCTCAATCCCGTGACCTTGATCATGACCTGAGTCAAAATTAAAAGTTGGACACTTAACTGACTGAGCCCTGCAGGTGCCCCTAACAAACCTTCATTCTATTATAGCTGCATTTATATGTCAGTTTTGGTCATTAGTATTTCTTCAGAAAGCCAAAACTCCTGAAAATCAGTTTCCAAAATCACCCCATAATAAAGGCATGGTTTCCCCTTCTCATTGGCCCCAGTCACTGTTGCATAATATTTCCCTTTGTGCCCTGAAAACTTGAGCTACAGAAAACTTTAGCCACTCCCTGAGTGAAGAAGCAAAAAGAGTCAAGGAAGATCAATGACTTGCCCAAAGTCACAAAGCTAAGACAAAGCTAGAAGTAAAACTTTGGTTTCCTGCTTCCTTACACGATTTGCTTTCTGCCAACCATGACCCACTTTCCTGGAATAACCCAGCAGTGTAGCTCAGCAAAATATTAAAGAGAACGATTTTCTTTTCTTCCATGCCCCTGGAAGGCCAGTCTTTGTTGGTGGGACTTTGAGAAAGGACTCTTATCCACTCAATATACACTCATTGGGTAACTTCGATTATCAGACATTGTGCTGGACACTGGATAGAAAGTGGTAAAAACAGGGCATGGAAAATAGTGGTAACAGTACAAAGAAGGAGGAAAGGGGAGAGGAAGAGGAGGAAGAGGGGCATGAGGGGAGGGGAAGAAGAAAAGGAAAGAATAAGGAGAAGAAAAGATATGGCCCCTGCTCTAATAAAGCTTTTGGATTAGAGGTTGTTTTATCTATAGAAGCATTTCAGAAAATAAACCTTTTAAAAGTCATTCTGAAGCACAGAAAAGAAGGGTCTAATTCAAGGATCAGCAAACTATGGCGTATGGACCAAATCCAGCTTGCAGCCAGTTTTGTATAGCCCATAAGCTAAGAAGGCTTCTACCTTTTTAAGGAGTTGTAACAGAGGAGCACCTGGGTGGCTCAGTCAGTTGAGCGTCTCTTGATTTACAATCACATCATGATCTCAGAGTCATGAGATGGAGCCTCGCATCAGGCTCTGTGCTAGGCATAAAGCCTGCTTAAGATTCTCTCTCTCTCCCCACCTCTCAAGTAAATAAATAAAAACAAAGAGTTGGAATAGAAACAGAGAGAGAGAGAGAGAGAGAGAGAGAGAGAGAGAGAGAGAGAGAGAGAGAGGTGTAATACAGACCCTAAATGGCCCAAAAAGGATTAACTATTTAATACTCTTTTCTCCTTTAAAGAAAAAGCTTGCTGACCCCTGGTATAAACTTCAAAGAAGCAATGAGTATTTGTTGACTTTACCTTCCCAGCATGCATTTCCCTTCCCCATTCTCAGACCTATGTTCTGGATGGGACTGGTCCCACCCCCATCTCCAGCGTGGAGCATGAATCCATACTTTAAGAAATCCTCTTACCTGTGGTAATGGTTCAGGAATGGGTCCAGGGCTCCATTATGGCCAATAACAGGCTCCAGTAACTTGAAATGCATTGGAAGAAGCTCTCCTTCTCTAGGGGTGGAAGCTGGAAAGATGGAAGCCTAAAGCCACTGGGGTTGGTGATATGGAGACCACCAATCTGAAGAAGGAAAGCAAACCAGTCCTGGTAACTTTGTGTCACCTTTTTGATTATTAGGATTGTGTCACTTGCAACCCAGATAGTCTTCACCATGTCTGGAAGAAATCATGGTAAGTAATATCTATTCCCTTCATTGATCAGATTATTTGTAATCCTGGAAACTGTTAAAGAAGTCACAGACCAATGGATCTACAAGTTCTGGGGACTCCTTTCTTTATATTTACCTTTGTTCACCATCCCCAGCACAGCTCCAAAGCTTGCAGACGTCCCAGAAGCTGCATTGTTGCAACCCATTAGAACTTATCAAGCAGGGGCACCTGTGTGGCTCAGTGGGTTAAGCAGCTGACTCTTGATTTTGGCTCAGGTCTTGATCTCAGGGTCCTGGGATCCAGGCCCTTGTCTGGCTCCCCACTCAACAGGGAGTCTGCTTGAGAGTCTGTCTCTCCTTCTACCCCTTCCCCCATTCTCACTCTCTAAATAAATAAATCTTAAAAAAAAAAAAAAAAAACTCATCAACCAACCCCCGGTTCCAACGAGCTTCACCTGGATCATCCCCAGAGCTTAAGCAACATTTGCAGAGTGCTCTGAAATAGGAACAATCATAAAGATTTGATTCAACTCTCAAAGCAGGCTTTTAGCCCTAATTCCAAAAATGCATCCTGTTATTTGGTGTTTTACTACCAGGAATCTCTCCTCATTCACAACAAGATTTTGCCTTTCTTAATCTCATGCAATTTCAGAAAGTTAAAGCTGGGAAAGACATTAACAGCCACTCACTCCTGGGTTTCCCAAAGTGTGGGAATAACATAACACTGATGAGTCTCTAATTAATTTCAGGGGTTGCACTAAATGCTAGCTAATAGCATTAAATATTTCTGAAGCACATAATATAAAGCTATATTTCCTTCCTAATTTTCTTTCCCTCTTCCTATTTTAAAGAAAAGGAATAGCATAGGCTGGTGTTATCTATCTTTAGTGGCTTTCCTTTGTTTTCCTTTTTTTTTTTAATTAATGACTTTCTAGACGTTTCCACAGAGACCCAACCTCAGACTCAGCTTTCAGCTGGCCACAGTATCTAGCTGGAACTTCAGACCATTGATTTGTTTCCATGTAACTATTTTTATACTCCCCTTGTATTTACCAGGAAAAGATACAAGTTTTTCATTTATGGTCATGATATAAAGCTTCCTTTTTAAATAATATATTTGTATTTTAAACGAGACTATTTTAAAAGGATAGTAAGAATACAGGATGTTCTCTGTATACAGTTCTAATATACATAATTTGGGCTTTGGAATCCCTAATGCAACTCTCCCTCAGTTGAGTTAATGATGCTATCTAATATACTCTGTCATCAGAAGCCCATGCAGATCCTCATCTTGTTAATTTTACTTCTGGATATCTTGCCTCTTTCCTTTTCTTTTTCCTTCCTTCTTTCTTTCTTTTTTTTTTAAGATTTCAGGTATTTATTTGAGAGAGAGCGAGCATACACATATGCACTAGTGAGCAAGGGGAAGAGCAGAGGGGGAGGGAGAGGGAGAGAGAAAGAATCTTCAATAGATTCTGTGCTGAGCTTGGGTCCAATTTAGGGCCAGTGAGGGCTCGATCTCACATCCCTGAGATCATGACTTGAGTCAAAATCAATAGTCAGAGGCTCAACCAACTGAAGCACCCACACGCCCTCTGGATATCTTGCCTCTTAATGCAAACCCCTTTCTTGTTCCCTTTAACCCCGTGAGAGCAACCACTTTATGATGTTTTTGCTAAATATGCTCAGGTTTGTTTGTACCTCTGAAAAATAAATAGCACGGTTTTGTATAGCAAATTTGTTTTGCTAGATTCAATTCCGGTTTTTACTTTTTTCACTCAGTGCTGTTCTTATGATTTATTTATATTCATTTCCTCTAACTGCTACACGGTATTCTACAGTATGCATCTACCATGTTTTTTTTAATCTAGTCCCACATTGGTGAACATCTATGGTGCTTCCACTTCCTTCCCACCTCTCAACACTATGATGAATGCATTCTCCTGGTACACTCATAAAACAGTGTACTTAAGACTTTTACCCAATAGTGGGATTGCTGGATTGTACAATGCTTAATTTTACTAAATACTCTAGTTTGTGTTTAAGAACAGCTGAATATGTTTAAATATTCATAAGTAGAACATATGATTTGCCAATTCTCCACAGCCTTGCCAATATTTGGTATTATCCAAATACATATTTTAATGTTTACAAATTTTATGAGTGTAAAGTGATACCTCCTTGTCTTAATCCGTGTTTCTCTGATTTCAAATGAAGGCATGTATCAGTTCACATATTTTCCCATCTGAAAGTTGCCTGTTCATAACCTTTGCCTTTTCTTCTTTTGTGCTCCCCATCATTTTCTTGTTCATTAAAAAGAGCTCCTTGCATATTCTAGATATTGACATTGCAAACATTATCTCTATAACATATACCATAATAATGTACACATTATTCCAAACTAATAGGAGGAAAGAAAATAATAAACTGTCAATCCAAAAGAATATAAGAAAGGAGATAGATAGAAATAAACATAAAACATGTAAAACGAATGAATCACATAGTAAGATTGTAGATTTATTTTTTAAATTTTATTAACATATAATGAGTTATTTGTTTCAGAGGTATAGGTCTGTGATTCATCAGTCTTACACAATTCACAGTGCTCACTGTAGCACATAACCTTTCTCATGTCCATCATCTAGCCACTCTATTCCTCCCATCCGCCTCCACTCCAGCAAACCTCAGTTTCCAGAGATTAAGAGTCTCTTATGGTCTGTCTCCCTCTCTGGTTTCGTCCCATTCCAATTTTTCCTCTCTTCCCTCATGATCCTCTTCCTTGTTTCTCAAATTCCACATATCAGCAAGATCATATGATAATTGTCTTTCTCTGATTGGCTTATTTTGCTTAGCATTATACCCTCTACCTCCATCCACATCATTGCAAATGGCAAGATTTCTTTTTTTGTTGGCTGCATAATATTCCATTGTACATATATACCACATCTTTATCCATTCATCTGTCAATTGACATCTAGGCTCTATCCATAGTTTGGCTATTGTGGACATTGCTGCTATAAACGTTGGGGTGCACATGCCCCTTTGGATTACTACATTTGTATCTTTGGGGTAAATAAACAGTAGGGCAATTGCGGGGTGATAGGATTCCTCATTTTGAACTTTTTGAGGAACCTCCCTATTGTTTCCCAGAGTGATTGCACCAGCTTGCATTCCCACCAACAGTGTAGGAAGGTTCCCCTTTGTCCTCATCCTCATCAACATCTATCCTTTCCTGACTTGTTAATTTTAGCCTTTCTGACTGGCATGAGGTAGTATCTCACTGTGGTTTTAATTTGTATTTCCCTGATGCCGAGGGATGTTGAGCACTTTTTCATGTGTCTGTTGGCCATTTGGACGTCTTCTTTGCAGAAATGTCTGTTCATGTCTTCTGCCCATTTCTTGATTGGATTATTTATTCTTTGGGTGTTGAGCTTGATAAGTTTTTGTATATTTTGGATACTAGCCCTTTATCTTATATAGCATTTGCAAGTATCTTCTCC
>PITA01033401.1:0-12814 GCA_004023965.1 Spilogale gracilis | reverse complement strand
CCCCCAACCACTGCAGTTTACAGCTGCTCTGGGCCAGTAAGGGAAGAGCCTTGTCCTGAACACGCCCCCCCACCCCCACGACCTGGCTTTCCTCCTCATGGACTAATCTAAGAACAAGATATTACTTTCTTGAGCTTCCTGGAATGCTTATGTACACCTGGGGGAGTCATTCTATTTTATTCACATTGTCTCTCGTTTTGCCTGGGAATTGTCTGCTTCTTGAAGCAGGAACTGGGTCTGCTGCTTCTTGCTGGTACCTCCTCTCCTCATTGGGCTATGCATGCAGTAGGTGCAACATGAATGTTGCAATGAGGACATTGGTAACTAGAATGCATTTTATTTGGGAGAGATTGGTGTATGGTGATACTTGCACATGTCTTTTTAGCGTTGCTCCAGACTAGATCCTGGCTGGGGATCCCCCCTTTATAGAGAAAAATGGAGCCACAGAGAGGTCTAGTGCTCGCTCAGATTGCATAGAATGCACATCCAAGAATAAATACTGGTAACTAGCCTTTCCCACTTGCATATTACCTTATTGTTCATAACACTGTAAACTAGGAGGCACCAGGATTATTTTCATTTTGGGGATGAGGACCTCAGGCTAGGAGAGGGAAGGTGTCAGGCAGGAGGTCACTGAAAGAGATGGTCTCAGGGAGGTAATGTTACAATAAACAGCACAGACTCATCAGTCTAAGTACAAATCGCCTCGGAACACAGGTGGGGGGTGCTCTGATGGAAGACAAGGGGATTGGGGCAGGTTGGTGGGCGAACATGGAAATGGAGCTCAGGAGATTTGATATTTCTCCTGGCTCTCTCAAATTTCTCATGCCAGCTGGAAAGGGTTAATTCCTTTGTTTTGGTGCCAGTCCTTCCCCCACAGAATGAGAGAAGTGTGCCAGATTATTCGTAAGGTTACTTGTAACGCAACTGTAGTGGCTCAAATATATAGAGATGCCATACTAGTGCCTGAACAGTTTTAGAATAATGACATACTTTACTGATTTTCATGATTCCAAAAAAGTTTTATGAGTAAAAGTGTGCTTGAATCAGATTATCCCCCGAGGTCCTTCAGTGTTGGGGACATGGACAGACAGCTGGGAGATGACTGAAATACAGAGTTGGTCACTGGAGTTGTTTGTAAAGTAGCCCCCATCACACACAGCGTATGTTCCAGAATGTTCAGGGATGCCCGAAACCACAGGTAGAACCAAATCCTGTATATGTTGTGGTTTTCCCCTTTACATACAGACCTATGATAAACTTTATCGTCTAAATACAGTAAGAGATTAACAACTAATAATAAAACAGAACAGTTATCATTAAAGTTATGTGAACGTGCTCTCGCTTACAAAATATCCTAGTGTACTGTACTCAGCCTTCTTCTTGTGGCGATGGGAGAGGAAAAAATACCCACAGGATGAGGGGAAGTGGGGTGAGTGATTTAGGCAGGTGACCCAGGGTTGGGCTCCTGTTGACCTTCTGAGGCCAAAGCATCCGCTTCCGACCCCCACTGACCAGTCACACGTCACCGAAACCACGGAAAGCAGAACCATGGCGGGGAGGAGCTACGGTGAGCTTTTCAGTGTCACGTGATCCTGGAGCAAAGCATGAGGCCCCTGGCACCCACGTGTCGCTGAGGGCCGGGTGGGAATAAAAGTCCATCTCCCCAACTCCACTAGTTTTATGATCTTGGATAAAAACTCAGTTTCTTCCTTGAAAATTAGGAAGACAGTGATCTGCCTTGCCCCTTCCCAGGGCTTGCCTGAGGGTTGTGTTGGGTCACCTGTGAGAGCATTCTATAAACTGGATGTACAAGGCTCCACAAAGTGTCCTGAGAGTGTGTGAGGGATTCTTAATGACGCCTCCAGTGACCTCATGCAGATAGGCAGGACCTGTTTTCTGTGTGGCGGCAGGGACAGTGACCATTTCCCCTTGCCTAGAGCGCTCAACTCTGGCCTCAAAGGTAGACTCAGGGGGAAAAGTGAACTATTCGTTATGTTTTATCTACATCCCTCGAGTTAGCTGGCTTGTTTCCCAGAACCTCATCAGAATGGAGTATGAGGCAACTGGGTTGGCCAGCTCAGAGCAGAAAGTAAGACCCTTAGGACCTCACCTCTGCCAGGTGCTTTCTTTACCTGCTCTCATTACCAGCCTCTGCACCTTATCACAGTGTGTGACCTTAAACAAGTCTGTTTCCTCCCTGGGCCTGGCGTTACCGCATTTCCAAATGTACAGGGTTTGACAGGGTGATTTCTGGACTATGTTCAACCGCTTGATTTAATCAGATTTTTAAATGAAGAGTTTGTTTGTATATAAAACAGCATCAGGGACCCTCTAATGTTAAGTAGGTGTCAAGAAAGCATGCCACATGCTGGCAGGGGAGGGGCGTGCCCGGTGGCCTCCTATGGACTTTTTCCTTTTTCTATTTTTTTCTCCTCACTGAGTCAGATGGGCTTGACTGCAACATAGGCCTGTTGCCAGATGTAAGCATGAGCCCCACTGTGCTCTCTGATAGGTGACACGGGCTCAGAAACCTTGAATGCGAGTTCTTCAGCATCTGGGGATCTGAAGGCTCTGGGAAAAGATGGTAGTCAGGTCAAATGAGCTGAGGAGTGGGAAGGCACCCTCTGGCTGTGGGGAAGGCTGCTCTGTGTCTTCTCCCCATGCAGATAGGCAGGACCTTGGCCCTGAGCCCCGTACTTCAGACATCCTGTGTATAGGACAGGGATGGTCATTGTACCGCCTACCAGTTAAGGAACTTTTATAATGAGATGAGACAATGCGTGGGGATAGAGGTAATACTGAAAGTGAAACAAGAGTATTATTATCTTAATGATACAGCAGTGATTTCTACAGGACAGAAGGAGGGAAGGGACATGCTTCTCTCTGGTTCTGGTTCTGAGAATGTTCCTTACATTTTCATGTGGGGGCATGTGTGTGATGGATCACTTTCTGAGAATTTATTGGACATTTGCTGTTTTATGCACTTTTCTGTGTCCATAATTACTCCACAGGTTTCACATTAAAAAAAAAATTAGGCGGGGCATTGCAAAGCGTGTAAAACACATGGCAGAAAGTAAGCATTTAATTTTCACTGGGACAGTTGTCCCCAGTAGCTTGGTGGTCAGGCCACAGTTCCCATCTTATCCCGGATCCCTACTGTCAGTTTGGACAGCTTGTTTCTATCTGAGCCTCATTCTTTCTTTCTGTTGCTCTCTTTAACAGACGTTCTCAGGCCCCTGCTATCCGACCGACACTACTGGCTATAAAACCAGATGAGATAATGAGCGACCCCCCACTGTGAGAGATTAGGGGCCCACCCTGGGTAACATGGGCCCCATGGGTAGCAGATCAGCGCCATGATGTTTCCGAAGGGTCAGGCTTCAGTGTTCACATCGTAGGTGTGTTTATAGGCACACGGCCCGTCTTCGGAAATGGTACCTCTTGGCTTCGTTGTCACTGTGTTGTAAGAGTGCTGTTGGGGGGGTCCCAGCTGGCAAGTGTGTGGGGCTCGGGGTCCCTAGGCTGGCTTCTTAAGGACAGATGTGGTGTCAATGGACAAAGCAAAGCTGGGAGCGTGTTTCAAATGCAATTTTTGCAATACAAGCAGTGATCCCCCCTCCCCGCCCCGGAAGTGCCTGCGAAAGGACCAGAGTGTGGGCTGAGCTGCCAGGACAGTGCTAGCCTGTGTGCAAGGGGTGTGGGGTGCTCTCCCGCTGGCGTCCGCCATGACTCCTTGAAGCCTGGCTTGAACCGTATCCCTTCATAAAAAAACCTCCTGGCATTTCAGCCGAAACCAATTTCTCATTCTTAGAGTACAAAACGGAAAACTATTTGAGGCTCCCCAAAACATTTCAGTCTCTTGTAGTATTAGGAATTGGTTGTGGGTTTCTACCCTTTGTAGGGTAGCATTTTGTTTTAACATAATTTCTTCTTTAAATGTTTAATGCAGTTTGCTACATACATCGTCCATTCTTTCTGCTGTGGAGTTTCAGCCTTTCATCTTCCTGCCCATAAAGGGCTGGTCTACCCTGGAGGGGATGATTTCTTCATAGTTAACATGTGAATCAACATGCTAAATAAATCACAGGATGGATTTAAAAACCTTTGGTGTATACATTAATCCCTTGTTCCAGAAAATTCAGTTAATGTGCCTGGATGCCCACAACAGAGCCCTTCTCACCGGGAATGCCATGGCAAGCAAGCTCAGGCAGCAAAACCACCTTACACGGGGACGGGGAAGGTGGTTGTTTTCTAGATAGTCTCACTCTCCTTTTGTGTCCTCATTCTGCTTCCTGGCTTCTTCCCTCTAAGTCATTAATGCCCTCCTCCTACACCTGTGGGCCAGATCCCATTCTTCCAATTGCTGGCCCCATGAATACATTTTCTCTAGCAGGATTCCTATTCCCTCACAACTTCTTCTCCAAAATTCCTTTGTCAGCAATCTGTTTTGTCCACTTGGCTGTGCTGGGCATTGGACAGATGCTCTGGAAGATGAAAAGATCATTCAGACAGACTAGGCCTCCAAGGACTCGATAGACCAGTAGAGGGAAATCTTTGAAAGCCTGCTGAAAGGTATGGGCCTCTTCATAGGAAAAGTGACACACACGTGGCCTTAGAAGGTCCTTGTAATCTCTGAGTCATGGCATCCAGATTGAGAAGCCCTGTGAGAAATTGACATAATGGAAATACACATGTGGTGGAGTTCCTGCTCATGCAGAGTTTTTTCTGTGAGTGACAGATAGAAGAAAACATTATAGAATAGAATAAAAATCAAAAAGATAAAATAGGAACACATGAGAGAAGTCAATGGAAAATTCTTTGTAAATTAGCATTCACCCTATCAGAGTAAGGTATTATTACCAATAACCATTAAGTACTTGAAGTAAAGACTCGTGCACTTAATCTTCTTTGATAGACAAGACATTAATAGTCTTACTTATCATTATCTGCTTCCCTTTCTCTCTGGACACAAAAGAGACTGTATGTCTTTGTCTCCTTGCAGTTGAATAGGATTAGACGACTGGTCTTGGAAGTGACATCTGTCACCCTGCTGACACTGGAAAGCCCACATGCAGTTCCCCAGCCTGTATTTCTCTTTTCTTCTGAGGCAAGAGGCTTCGTGTGGACATGGCGGAGTCACACAGCTGACGGAGACTGCACTGTTGGGTGACACAAGAGTGTCACTCAAGCCTGCACGAGAGTCTGCATGAGTGGATACGGCCACCTTTCTGGGCCAGCACACCATGTTGGGATTTGTTTCTCTTGCAGTATATCTTGCAGGAAATCATAGTGCATCGACTAAACCATCTCCCAAGGGCACTGGTCCTGAAGAAGAGGGGTATGCCAATTTCCACAGATCTCTGATTTGTGGAATCGATAGTTTCATGCAGGATGTTCTGCCCTGTGTCTACCTACCTCTCGTTGGCTTCTTGTACAAAGAGCAGAATAAAAATGCCAGCCATATCTGTTGGTCAAAATAAAAATAGCCACATTTTGACCTCTCTTGTCTGAAATGTTGGGGACTACAATTTAAAGGAATAATTGGTTGCAAAGTGCCTTGCAGCCATTGCTAGAATTGTGTGTTCTAGTTGTTTCTTTCCCCCAGGAAACTGTGTGAATGGCATGTGGGAGAGAAGAGGGTCAACACATGACCAATAAAGTGATTAATTAAAGGGCTTAGTAGAAATGGCCGGTGGTATTTAGTGGTACCTTGGAGGGATTAGTGCTGGTTAAACACATGGGTGGAGGGGGCAGATTAATGAATAATTCATCAGCTATGAAAGGGTTGGAACATTTTTCGATGCAGCAATTAATAAACATCTCTACCTCCACAGTACATGTGAGGGATCTCTCTGTAATCCTTTAAATGCTTTCACCCTCGATAATTAGGTAATTAGTTTAGGAGACAATGTAACAAATACACAAGGAGAATGAGAAACAACAAATGCATATGAATAAATAAGATCTTTATATTTTATAGCAAATTGGTCCTTTCCATTTCTTTTCTTGTTCAGGCGTAGCAATCTTCCCAGCGGTCTTACTGCCTTTCCACAAGGGTGGGGGGCCAGCTGGGTGTCCGTAAACAAAAGCACTGCAGAGAGCATGGAGCTGGGAACTGACTGGTACTCAATGAAGTGACTTTTAGTTAATTTTTGAGCAGGCTGTCAAAGGAGAACTCAAGGCCAGACCCAGGGAGGCCATCTACAAGGGGGACACACTGGATCTTTAACCGACCTTGACTGATGTTCACTGATAAGGGAATGTATTTTTGTATTGTTCCATTTTCGATTTTTGCCCCTTTTCCCTTCCTTCCTTCAACTACCTTCTTACTAATGTTTCTGTGACCCTTTCCTGTCTTCACGGCAGGGCTAGTTGACGTGGGATGTTCAAGACCTCATCTTTGAGAAGTCCACAACTGACCTGGAGTTGGAGGTATGAGACATAGACCTAAGAGGGTAACAATTATGAGATGGCACATGCTTTGTATACAGTAGGGGGGCATGTGATGAGGCCTTCAGAGCATTGGCTCCAGACTTATCTTTTCTCCTTTCCACATCTGATCTCCCACACATGTCTTCATTCTCTGCTCCAGCTCCATGGCCTACACCTGTCCGAGAGGATCTTTGATCTTTGGTGATCATGAGGCTCCAGATTATTTCTTAAATACATCATTTTGTCTATGTAATTAGTGACACAAGGACAGTAGCAATTAACCCAAAGTGATAGTTTTGACAGATTCAGTATGTTGAGAGAATGGCAGATTGTTCTTTGTTCCTTAAGTTTCAGAGATGGGACACCTTTGGGAGTATGAACAGAAGAGCTGAGAGAACCTCCAAAATAAAGAGGTTAGAAGATTTAGAAAGCCAAGTACCATGGTGAGAGGTTTGGGGCTTACTCCACTGGGGGGTTATGGTTTCAGGCAGAGACCAGCTTCATTTTTTAGGTCCTTTACATCTCTTATTTTGTTATTTGCTTCCCAAACAACTCTGAGAACCTTTGCTTGTTTCTTCCTTTTTGGGGTAGGAGATGAATTATAAATGTTAACATTTACTGGTGCTTACTATATGCTAGGCATTGTTTCAAGAGATTTACTTTTCCTTTTTTATTCCTTTTGTTCATTAGTTTTCTTTCTGGCTTTAATTATGGTAAGAACATTTTTTTTCCTGGATTTTTAGAAATCACTTTATATGCAGATAAGAACATTTAATATGAGATCCTCAACAAAATTGTAAATGCACAATACAATATTGTTAACTAGGGGCACTGTGCTATAGAGAAGATATCTAGAACTGATCTGTTAACTGAAGAATGGATAAATAAAATATGGCATATATATACAATAGAATATTATTCAGTCTTAAAAAAGAAGGAAATCCTACTATTTGAGACAACATGGGTGGATCTCGAGGACATTATAGTAAGTGAACTAAGCCAGTTACAGAAGGACATATGCCACATGATTGCACTTGCATTCTAAGATAGTCAAGCTCATAGAAGCAGAGAGTGGAATGGTGGTTACTAGTGGCTGGGGAGTGGGAAAATTGGGAGTTGCTCCTCAAGGAATATAAAAGTTTCTTTGTATTCCAGCCGCAGCCTCTTTCTGGGGGCTTGGCCTGGATCCTCAAGCTCCCAGTGCCCCCGTGGGAAAGTGGTGGATACCTCAAACACCAGTCCTCTCCTCGAAAGCTTTCAATTCCCATCTGTAGTTCTCATGGCTCTTCTCCCAGTGATTTTTGTTTCCTTAACCCTGGAAGCATGTGCTGTCTGGAAGAAAGAATCCACTCCACACTTTAGCCAATTGCTCTGTGCTCCTTTGGATGTTAGTATAGCTCTTGATGGTGAAAACTGACCCTTGGAGACTGTGTGATACCCAGTTTTGCCACTGCGGTCTTTACATGGAGATCAGCTCTGTGGGGTTCTGTCCATCAGCCAAGGCCCCTTCTCAGACTTCACTTGTGATTGGCAAATGCCTCCTGAGAAGCAGGAAGCCCTCATGCACCTCTGTAAGGAATTTCTTTTTCTGGAGTTTTAGAGTCTTATTTCTTGTGACTTCTCTGATTCTTTGAAATGTTTATTTGTTTGTTTTAATTTATTTTTCTTTTCTGATGGTACACTGGGGAAATAGTTGCTGTGATTTGAACATCTCCCTCTTCCTCAGAAACAGAAGTTTGCACAATGTATTATCTAATTTACCGGAAGTGGAGAGCCAACATTACTACCAAAGAACCATTATTAGACAATTGGGCAGAAACAACCAACCAACCACCAACAAGCAAACCAAATGAAACAAAGGAAGAAAAATTCAGCTGTTAAAAACTCATGGAAGGAAAACAGTTTTTCTTATTTTTTCAATTCTTTTGTAAGGCCCACTTCTGAATTATAATACTGCTCAACTTTCCTATAGATGGTTAGCCTCATTTTGTGAAGAAAGGCCATTTTACTTTCCCACTCTGATCCTTAGTGTGCAGATCCCCAAAATGAAGAGGTTGGATTAAATGATAGCTAAACTGTCTTTTCTTTGATTTTCTTAATGACATGAGATTTACTTTTGAGATTCCCACCCCCCCCTAGTATATTCCTCAATAAATCAATTTGTAAAACTATAGTTACTCTTCCAAAATTCCATATTGGTGAGGATAATGCTTCCCCCTTGCCCCAGGCTTATCTGTTATCCAGAACATCTCTAACTTAGTAAAACTATAGTAGTAGTACAGTCCTAATACAGAACATTTGTATCATTTTTTTATTTTGCTCTGTATGGAAAGATCCACTTCAGAAACTTTGAGGCTATTCTATCTGGGAGTCATGATCTAACAAAGCTTCATTCATCCAAAGATAAGCCAAAGTTGAGTTAGACTTCAAGGTTAAGTTGAGGTAGTAACCCCTCCCCAAAGCTCCCAAAGTCCCTTTGCCTCCCCCCAGCCAGCATGCTTGCCCTCTTGTATTCTCCTCCACCACACCTAGTGTTGCCAGTGTGGTTTTTAGCTCTCAGAGTCCTGTCTGAAATACCATCCCGTGTGGTTCTCTCTGTCCATGTTTATACCTCAGACCCTTCCCCAGATTTATCTTCAATCAAATGTTTTATCTTAAAAGTTTAGGAGTAGAAGGCCACTCTGAAGTAATCTGAAACCACCACTTCATTTGACACGAGACCAGTGCTATTGCTAGAAATACAAAGCAAGTCCCATAGGTAATTTAAAATTTCCTAGTAGCCACGTTAACACAATATAGTAAAAATAAACAGGTGAAATTATAACACATATTTACCAACCTAGTACATCTAGAACAGTGTCATTTCAATTTGAATTCACTATAAAATTTCTTAGTGATTCACACTCTTATTCTCAGTTTAAATATTTGAAATTCTGTCTGTGTTTTACACTTAAAACATACTTCAGACCAGGCTAGGTGCATTGCAAGTGCTTAATAGCCACCAGAGGCTAGAGGCTACTGTGGGGGACAGCACAAGATTACAGTAACAGTGTTTCGGGGAGCAAATGCCTTGCCGAAGGTTGTACAAGTAGTTGACAACAGAGCTAAGTCTCCTGTTCCTTGCTCTAGTGCTTTTCCTGAAATATTGCCTGTTTCTGACAGTGATAACGCTTAGATGGCCTTGAACAACTTGGATAACAGACCATCTCTAGTGATTTGGTGGTGAAAAAGTAAGCATAATGCTAAAAGGAGGTTATACCTTCAAGTAACTTTTGTGGAATAGCCATTATATGAGGAGTATTGTAGACAGATGATTTCATTTCCAGTGATACATTTTTTTTAAGATTGTATTTATTTGAGAGAGAGAAAGAGAGAGTGCACACATTGGGGGAGGAGCAGAGGTAGAGGGAGAAGCAGACTCCCCACTAAGCACGGAGCTGATATAGGATTCCATCCCAGGACCCTGGGATCATAACTGAGCTAAAGGTAGCTCATTACCCAACTGGGCCACCCAGGCACCTCCATTTCCAGTGATATTGAGGATAAAAGGAGTTTATCTGAATTGCAGTGTGACTCTCTTCCCTCTATCAGATACATTTTTTTGTGTTATTCCAATAATACCATCTATGCTAGTATCTAGATTCTAAGAAATTACTGTGCCTTTCCATTTAAATCTATAAAAATGTATATTTTAACAAGAGCTCTCATGTATAGATCATGTCAGCACATGGACATGTCATTTTCCATCTGTGTGTAATCATCTGGTCTTGCAGTCCAGCCTGAGGACCTGGTTTTGGCTTTAAAACTCCTCTAGTATATTAGACCCATTTTAGGACAACCTGTACATTATATATACACTCTAGATACGGGACTCTAGAGATAAAGCCTTGGGGGTCTAAAAGTCCCACACCTTACTCTGAAATATGAAACTTGATTCAGACCACAGTAAACATTTCCAAGATTTAAGTTGAGTTATATTCAAGGCAATAAAGAATCCCAGGGAACAAACTCCTCTGATACTGGCTTTGAAATCCTCACTCTTACTCACCATATGCCCTTGGGAATATCATATCTTTAGCATCAGTGAAGGGATGACATCTACTACTTAGTGAGGAGGACTAGATTTTTTAAGATGTATTTGAAGGAGCACTAGTCACAGGGGATGTACCAGGATTCTCTGGTCCACTGAGTTAGGGAAATTTTGCATCCTCTTAGATATTCAAAATGATAAACATAATTTTAAAAGCCTAGGTAGTATTGCAGAAAAATCATTTTTTTAAACGTAATGCTTCCTAATTTTTTTTGAGTAGGGAATTATTTGATCTCTTTCTCCCCCACTACTTTTTCGATAGAACAAAGTTTAAAGAAATGTTGTCATAGGGCCACCTGGGTGTCTCAGTCATTTAAGTGTCTTGATTTCAGCTCAGGTCAAGATCTCATGGTCGTGAGATCCAGCCTCACATAGGGCTTGGCTCTAAGAACAGAACCTGTTTAAGATTCTCTCTTTCCCTCTCCCTCTGCCTCTCTCTGCCCAAGCTCATGCTCGCTCACTCTCTCTCTCTAAAAACAAAACAAAAAAAATTGTTGTCATAGAGTATTTTGTAGGCCTTATGGACAAAAATATGTGAAAGATATTTAGATATCTAATAATACTTTCTTAAACAATCTGTTCACTATACTTTTAAGAGTGTCTTGCTGTCCCAATATCAGCCTGTGGAGCGGCCAACACTGAACTTTCTTCTAGAAACATACAATTTTCAAATTGCTGTCCTATTTGCTCATCTGTTTCTGATATCAGTTAGACAACAGATGTAACAAGAGGAAAATTTTGGTCACAATAATCAGAGTCCAAGGTATGGAAAACATCACATTTGAGCACTTCAACTGGTGTTCCCCTCCTGTTCTCCTGCCCCGCTTCTCCCACTCTCTTCATCTTCCCTTCCTCCCCTTACTTCCCCTTTCCCTGTTCCCTCACTAGTTCTGATGACCTGACATACTCTTCATCCAGGTCAGCTAAGTTTTATGAGTCCTTACGTTTGAGGAGAGCACTGTGCTAATTCTGAAATCAAAAAGAAATTGCAGTGCAGACAACACTCTTGAAATTCTTGCTTTCAGGTAGAGAGGAGGTACATGCGGCAAATTATTCAGCTGGAGTATGACTCATATAATAACAGCATTCTCTCTAACAGGATTCTGTGTAGTGTAGACAATGGATTGGTTGACCTTACTGGGGAAGATGGAAAGGGCTATAGTCATTGAATGCTTCACAAAGCGGAAGATGTCTGATTAGGTGAGTCAGCACTTCCTAGACTAGTCAAGGATAGGAAGGTTCCAGCGGAGAGGGCAGAATATGAAAAGTCATTGAGAAATGAAAGAAGAGCAAGATGTACATTGGGACAGGAACATCACCCAAGTAAGCAGCGGGAAATATGGAGAGAGGAAAGCTGAGGCTAAGGCATGAGGGGCCTTGTATCCCCACCACCCTTTGGACAGTGCTTTCTAACATTTTTAAGCCTTGAAACTTCTTGACATTTTACATGGAAGCTCAGAGTTTACTTGGTGGCTTGTCTCGCTGAAACAGGACAAAGGACCTTCCGGTGGCAATAGGACAGGTTCATATTTGTGTTTTCTAGTAGCTCTCAAAAAATTTTTGTTAGCGACTGCAAGTTTCCCCAAATAGGGAAAGGGGCAAATTAAAACATTCACTTTATTGGATGCTATTTTCCATGAAAGGGCAGGATCCATCTTTTTAATTCAGTAACACATGGAAGGAGCTTTCAAGAAAATGCAGCGTTGACATGTATTAGCTCGCTCTGCCATTAAACGTGCTAGAACGTATTTTAAAAACGGTTTAGAACTAAATTTATATCCATTTATGTCTTCTAGTCTTTTGAGGACTTTTAGTGATAGACAAGTCCGGACAGCATTTATTCACATTGGAGCAGAATTATCTTTGATTACCAAGTGCTCTCTGCTTGCATGGAGGCTATAATAAGCTGCTGCTGGGACCAGTGGGGCAGGTGCGCTCTTGTGAAATCAAAAATGGGGAGGCCTGCGTGAAAGGAACTTTTTTACAAACACTATAAAAATTGGGTTGGCTTCCATCTCCCTGGGCAGCCATGGCTTTAAATTTGAGCTTCAAAGCTATGGAGAGAAAAAGGTTTGAGCTACTTTTATGGACACTTCTAGCTTGGCATGCCTCAAGGGACAGCTCCATACTTACCTGGATGTCTTCCATCAGGCCCCCTACGCCCCCACAGTGTGAAGGATTTTTCAATCTTTAGCCCTGTCCATGGCAATGGCACAAACACGGGAGAATGTTCTGATCTGTCTTATCAGTCTTTTTATCCATATCTTGACTTTTCTCTCCCATAGAGAT
>PITA01033400.1:0-12830 GCA_004023965.1 Spilogale gracilis | reverse complement strand
CATTTCTATCAATAATCACTTTTAATGTGAATGGTCTATATTATCCAATAAAAAGGCACAGGGTTGCAGACTGGATAAAATGACAGGACCTGTCCATATGCTGTTTACAAGAGACACATTTAGAATCTAAAGACACTTCCAGATTGAACGTGAGGGGATGGAGGACCAAGTTTCATGCCAATGGACCTGAAAAGAAAGCCGGGGTAGCAATTCTCATATCATACAAATTAGATTTTAATCTGAAGACTGTAGTCAGAGACACAGAAGGACACTAAATCATTCTCTAAGGGTCTATACACTAAGAAGATCTAAGAGTTATAAATATTTATGCCCCCAACATGGGAGCAGCCAGCTACATAAGCCAACATTAAGCAAAATAAAGAGTCATATTGATACAAACACATTAATTGTAGGAGATCTTAACACAACACTCTCAGCAATGGACAGATCATCTAAACAGAAAATCAACAAAGAAACAAGAGCCTTGAATGACACATTGGATCAGATGGATCTCATAGATATATTCAGAACATTCCACTCTAAAACAGCAGAATACTCATTCTTCTCGAGTGCACATGGAACTTTCTCCAGAATAGACCACATACTAGGTCACAAATCAGGGCTCAACTGATATCAGAAAATTGAGATTATTCTCTGCATATTCTCTGACCACAATGCCATGAAACTGGAACTCAACCACAACAAAAAGTTCAGAAGAAAATCAAACACTTGAAATCTAAAGACTATCCTGCTCAAGAATCTATGGATCACCAGGAAATCTAAGAAGAACGGAAACACTTCATGGAAACCAATGAAAATGAAGATACATCGAATCAAAACCTATGGGATACAGCAAAGGCAGTCCTAAGGGGGAAATACATAGCCATCCAAGCCTCACTCAAAAAAATTGAAAAATTCCCAGTACACCAACTATCATTACACCTTAAAGAACTGGAAAGTCAACAATAAATTAAACCAACCCCACACACAAGATGGAAAATAATTAAGATTAGAGCAGAGATCACTGAATTAGAAACTAGAGATACAGTAGAACACATCAATTTTCTTTGAAAGATGGTTCTTTGAAAGAATTAATGAGATCGATAAACCATTGGCCAAACTCATCCAAAGGAAAAGGGAAAAGACCCAAATTAATAAAATTATGAATGAAAGGGGAGAGATCATGACCAACACCAAGAAAATAGAAACTGTCATCAGAAATTACTATCAACAATTATATGCCAATAAGTTTAACAACCTAGAAGATATGGATACACTCCTAGAAACCTATAAACTTCCAAGACTGAAACAGGAGGAAATTGACAATCTGAATAGACCTATATCTAACAACGAGATTGAAGCAGTGATCAAAAACCTCCCAAAAAACAAGAGCCCAGGACCATACAGATTTCCCTGGGAAATTCTACCAAACATTCAAAGAAGAAATAACTTATTCTCCTGAAGCTGTTTCAAAAAATAGAAACAGAAGGAAAACTTCCAGTCTCTTTCTATGAAGCCAGCATTACTCTAATCCCTAAACCAAACAAAGACCCCATCAAAAAGGAGAACTTCAGACCAATATTTCTGATGAATATGGATGCCAAGATTCTTAACAAGATCCTTGCTAACAGAATGTAACAATACTTTAAAAAGATTAGCCACCATGACCAGGTGGGATTTATCCCAGGGATTTAAGGGTGGTTCAACACTCGTAAATCAATCAACGTGATAGAACAAATCAATAAGAGAAGAGAGAAGAACCACATGGTACTCTCAATTGATGCAGAAAAGGCATCTGACAAAATACAATGCATTCCCGATTAAAACTCTTCAAAGTATAGGGATAGAGGGAACATTCCTCAACTTCATAAACTCTATCTACGAAAAACTCACAGTCAATATCATTCTCAATGGGGAAAAACTGACAGCCTTTCCTCTGAGATCAGGAACATGGCAAGGATGCCCACTCTCACCACTACTGTTCAACATAGTGTTAGAAATCCTAGCAAGGCCTAGCAACAGCAGTCAGGCAACAGAAAGAAATAAAAGGTATTCAACTTGGCAAAGAAGAAGTCAAACTCTCTCTCTTTGCAGATGACATGATACTCTATGTGGAAAACCCAAAAGACTCTACCCCCAAACTACTAGAACTCATACAACAATTCAGTAATGTGGCAGGATACAAAATCAATTGCACAGAAATCAGTTGCGTTCTTATACACTAACAATGAAAATATAGAAAAGGAAATCAGAGAATCGATTCCATTTACTATAGCACCAAAAACCATAAGATACCTAGGAATAAACCTAACCAAAGAAGGATCTGTACTCGAGGAACTACAGAACACTCATGAAAGAAATTGAAGAAGACACAAAAAGATAGAAGAGCATTCCATGCTCATGTTCTGGAAGAATAAACATTGTTAAAATGTCTATACTGCCCAGAGCAATCTATACTTTCAATGTCATTCTGATCAAAATTCCACCAACATTTTTGAAAGCATTGGAACAAACAATCCTAAAATTTATATGGAATCAAAAAAGACCCGGAATCACTAAAGAATTGTTGAAGAAGAAAAACAAAACTGGGGGCATCACATTACCCAACTTCAGGCGTTATTACAAAGCTGTGATCATCAAGACAGCATGGAACTGGCACAAAACAGACACAGAGACCAATGGAACAGAGTAGAGAGTCCAGATATGGACCCACAAATCTATGTAAAATCATCTTCGACAGAGCAGGAAAAAATATCCAGTGGAAAAAAGATAGTCTCTTCAATAAATGGTGCTTGGGAAATTGGACAGCTACATATAGAAGAATGAAACTAGACCATTCTCTTACACCACACACAAAGGCAAACTCAAAATGGATGAAAGACCTCAACGTGAGGCAGGAATTCATCAAAATCCTGGAGGAGAACATAGGCAGTAACCTCTTTGACATCAGCCCCAGCAACTTCTTTCAAGACACGTCTCCAAAGGCAAAGGAGACAAAAGCGAAAATGAACTTTGGGGACTTCATCAAAATAAAAACCTTCTGTACAGCAAAGAAACAGTCAGCAAAACAAAGAGGCAACCCAGAGAATGGGAGGAGATATTTGCAAATGACACTACAGACAAAGGGCTGGTATCCAAGATCTATAAAGAACTACTCAAACTCAACACCCAAAAAGAAGATGAACACATCAAAAAATGGGCAGGAGACATAAAGAGGCACTTCTCCATAGAGGATATACAAATGGCTAACAGACACATGAAAAAATTCTCATCACTAGGTATCAGGGAAATTCAAACCAAAACCACACTGAGATACCACCTTACACCAGTCAGAATGGCCAAAATTAACAAGTCAGGAAACAACAAGTGTCAGAGAGGCTGCAGAGAAAGGGGAACTTTTTTACACTGTTGGTGGGAATGTAAGCTGGTGCAGCCGCTTTGGAAAACAGTGTGGAGATTCCTTAAAAAATTAAAAATAGAACTACCCCATTGACTGTACCATTGCACTACTGGGTGTTTATCCCAAAGATACAGATGTAGTGAAAAGAAGGGCCATATGTACCCCAATGTTCATTGCAGCAATGGCCACAAACCCCAAACTGTCGAAAGAGCCAAGGTGCCCTTCAATAGATGAATGGATTAAGAAGATGTGGTCCATATATACAATGGAATACTACACCTCCATCAGAAAGGATGAATATCCAACTTTTGTAGCAACATGGACTGGATTGGAAGAGATTATGCTGAGTGAAATAAGCCAAGTAGAGAAAGTCAAGTATCACATGTTTTCACTTACTTGTGGTGCATAAGGGGTAATATAGAGGACAGTAGGAGAAGGAAAGGAAATGGGAAGTAGGGTAATTCAGGGAGAGAAACGAAACATGAGAGACTTTGGAACTTTGGACTCAGAAACAAACTGACGGTCTTGGAGGGAAGGGGGAGGGGGGATGAGAGAACCTGGTTTTGGGTACTGAGGGCACGTATTGCATGGAGCACTGTGTGGGGGGCATATACAATGAATCTTGGAACACTGAAATAATAAAATAAATTTTAAAAAAACACATATATTTTTCTGAAGTTCTGGAGCCTAGACGTCTGAAACTAGGATTCTGGTAGAGCCATGCTCTTTCTGACCCCCATAAAGGAAGCCATCTCTACCCATTTCCGTTTCTCATGGTTTGTTAGTGATCTTTGACATTCCTTGGCCCTCAATACATTGCTACAATCTTCTGTCTTCACATGGACATTCCCCATGACGCTGTCTCTTCATATAGCCTTCTTTTAGTAGGACACCAATCATATTGAAACAAAGGCCACAGTCATCTAGTATGACCTCAGCTCAACTAATTATATCTGTGACAAACTTATTTCCAAATAAGGGCACATTCCAAGATAGTAAGGGTTAGGATTTCAATGTATTTTCTAAAGAAGGGACACAATTCCACCCATAATAAGGCCAAAAAAAAAAAAAAAAAAAAAAAAAAGGCATCCATAAGAAATTTACTTAGGTTAGGAAAGACACATGATAGAAACATAAGATTAGAAACACAGTTGGTGTTCATTACCACTGCTGGTGGTATTGTGTGTGATATTCAGTCAGTGAGGGCCCAAACTGGAGAGAGGTGCACATATCCTGCCACATAATAATTAAATAATATTTTATTTTTTCCTGTCACATTTGCAGTAAAATCTGTTACGTTTTAGACTTTAGAAGTCAAAATTCTGAGTACACGAGTGGCTTGTCTTTTTAGATGCACATGGTATATCTACAGACGAAAGATTCCTAGATTAGCAACCGTTTTAAACATGTCCTCACTGCATGTAAGAACCAACCCATGTCGCTGTGCTCCCTGTCTAGAAGATCCCAATTTGAAAACTCTACTAAACACACCATTTAGCTTCTCAATTGTGTTACTTGTTTGATTCATTTTCATGAAAATCTGTATCTCTGCAGCCAGAATGATCAGATGATAGCTCTTGGTTTGCTTCTTATAGCTGGTTTAAGAGGCAGTTTGGAGCACCCAAGAGCTAGTGTAATTGCTTGTGAGAAACGTACAAGTTTTCCAGAAAGCACAGAGTAAGCATGCTGCGGTGTGGCTGAAGGTTGCCAGGACTGCGGGCTCTGTGGGAGCTGGGATGTGTGTCTCTTGCACCCAGGTGTGTGTGCTCTCACCTCACCTGGGGGAGCCACAGCTAGACAGGGTGGGGGGGAGAGCCCTCTGAGAGGGAGCCACAACTAGATGGGTGGGGGAGAGCCGGCAGCATTAACAAGCCAACTCATACTTAGATTGCTCACAGGGCTTTTGTGAATCAAATGTTACTTGGAAGCCATTTGCAAAGCTGAGTTAATAGCTTGCAAATTTCCGGTATTTTTCCAGGAAGGGAAAAACAAAGGATACCTTTGGGGTTTGCTTTGCCTTCTATAAATCCTACAAGTTGTATTTCCAGGGGAGCTTTTCTGAGCTTACAGAGTCCTGAAAGCAAATGAGGTCCTCCTCTTTTGCTAAAGAATAACTTACCTTTCTTAGAGACAGAAAGGTGCTCCAACCAGAAAGACTGTCTGCTGCACTAATTTGAGCAGAATTTCCATCTTGAGGAATCGAAGATCTGGTAGGCTTTCATGTAATCATCACGTAAGGCATGAAGAGATAAATGGATTCATTGCTGAGTCGATTGATTAAAAAATACTAAAAATAAATTTTAAAATATTCTAGTTTCAAGTGCCTTTGCATCAGTGAGGGGAGCAGAGGGGCTCCCTGGATCACTCCGTGGGGTTAGAGAATCCACAGTCAGTGCCAAGACACCGGCAGCTTTGCGGGGTTTCAAAGCCACTGTGAGGGGCACCTGGGTGGCTCAGTCCTTAAGCATCTGTCTTTGGCTCAGGTCATGATCCTGGAGACCCGGGATTGAGTCCCACCTCGGGCTCCCTGCTCGGCTGAAAGCCTGCTTCTCCCTCTCTCACTCCCCCTGCTTGTGTTCCCTCTCTAGCTGTGTTTCTTTTTGAAAAATAAATAAATAAAATCTTAAAAACAAAAGAAGCCCCTGTGACATATGAATGAGAAGAAATCTGCAGTTGGTGTCTCAGACTCAGGCATCCCAGAGTCACAGTTAGGTAGAATACCTATTTCTCAGGCCAGGGAAGTAAAGGGCACAAAATTATAATAATAATAATTAGATTAATTTCCACCTGATAGCAGAAAACTTCCTGGTTTTCCCCGGGGGAAATTTTAGATATTTGATTTCTAGATTATACCCTGGTCTATTAGAGGCAGGGAATGTAGATGAAAAGAATAAGATAGGGCCTGTGACCCCGAACCTCATATCAAGAAGGGAAGAAGATAAGTAAATAATTTTTGATACCCCAAGATTAAAAAAAACAAACAAAAGAGTTGGAAGAACATGTGGTATCGGCACAAAGAGGAAGACGGCGATTAAGAGTTGATAAGACCAAGTCTGGCTTCATAGAGAGAGTTTGAAGTGGGCCCTGAAAGCTTTTAATATAGGGAGAGAAAAATGGGGATTCTGTGTTGAGGAAATGTGAACCCAGAGATAGGGTGGCATGAATGTCCCTCAGGCTGTCTGAATGCATGGAGACCGGAAGCAGCAAATTTTTCCTGTAAAGAACCTTGTTTCAGTCTCAGCCAGACCAGTGGTCTACCCAGCAATGACTGGACTCTGCCTCACACGGCATCCGCAGTGGGAAAGCAGCCTCACCAACACGAAAACACCGGATGTGGCCACACTCCCTGAAGACTATTGACAAAACAGGGAGGACACAGCCGTAGTTTGCTACCGCTAAGCACCATGAGCGCAGGAAATTTTTATCTGTTTTGTTCACTAATTTACCCCAGCTCTCTAGATCAGTGCCTGATGTGTCGTGCATGGTCAATGAACATTTTTTTAACTGAGATGTAATTGACATATAACACATAATTGACACTACAGTGATTCAATATTAGTATGTTCAGCAAAATGACCACCACAGTAGATCTAGTTACGATTTATTAAATGATGAACAAATAAAAGAAATACAACATGAAGCTGGGCAAAAAAAATAGGACCCGATCTAAGAACCTTTGACTGTCATTCTAAAATTTGATTTTATGTCACGGGTAACAAGAAACCACTGAAGGTTTTCTACAGACTGATTATTGTCTGCATTTCAAAATGGCATCTCTGGCAGATAACCTTGATGGATTGAAGAGCAAAGATATTTGAAGCAGAAAGATAGACTGGTATATCACAATTCATGCCAGAGAAAAGAGATTCCGACTAGGACATGGAGAATCGGGCACAAATAGAATACAGATTTTAGAGACTGAAATTGTAGGATGACTTTTAGTGACTATGAGTGTGGTTGACCCATTCTATAATTCACAGATGCCAGAATACTTTAGGGGTGAGTAGACAAGTTACTTAATTCTGAAAAAGTCAAGGGTAGGTGAAGGTGATAGGCCCATGTATGCATGTCATGTTCAGTAGATTATCAGGAAGTTGGGATATTAGAAAGTTCTCGTGAGTTAAGAATTAAATGCAAAGATTTTCCCATATGATTATAGGTAAGTGAATTCCTTCCCCATAGTAGACTCACTTGCAGGCATTTAGGAGGTGATTCCCAAATTTGTACTTAAGTAACATCGAAAATGTAACTAAAACAAAATCCATGGGCCTCTTTTGAAGACATTTCTATATTGCATACATTGTTTGTCATCATGCCAATTACCTGCCAGATATTTCTTTTTAAAAAGCCTTGCTTAAAACAAAAACAAAACCAAAAACAATAGTGACGCAAGTAGTAACTGGCTGGAGTATTTATGAGGTTTATATTTACGAAGCAGGGACATGTTTTGTCATATGCGATCATGAGCTGGAACAACAAGAAAGTTTCAAGTTCTTTACCATCTGGGTCCCTGGTATAGAACCTAGCAACAGATGCCTCTGATAATGGGGTAGGAGTACCTGGGAAGAACACCTCAGGGGACCAAAAGTACGTGTAGTTGCGATTTTACTTATGGTTCTATTTCTAAAGCATTTTTTTCTGTCATCACAATTGCAAGAAGAAACACTGATGAGAAGCAATGAAATTAGGCCAAAAATTAAAAAGTGAATTTGGTTCTATAGAAACCAAGCAAGGATTGCTTAGAAGCCTCAAAGTTGAGGGGCACCTGGGTAACTCAGTTAAGTGTCTGCCTTCAGCTCAGGTCATGATCCTGGAGTCCTGGAATGGAGCCCCCCAAATCTCTGCTGCTCCCCCTTTTTGTGCTCTCTCACTTTCTCTGCTAAATAAATAAATAAATGAAATCTTAAAAAAAAAAATGTCCTTGATTCTTGCTGAAGAGCATGGTCTAAGCTTTGCATTTGCTCCCTTCCCTAAATTTTCATGAGCAAAATGTTGTTCCTAAATATTCTGTTTTCTAGAAAAAAAGTTACAAATTCAGATTGCTCCAGGGGCCAAGCAGATAACATCGACATGGGTGAAGTGAGCCAGCAGTGACAAAATGGCAGGGAGAGGAGGGAGCGACTGGGGGATGGGAAGCCACAATCCAGTTGAAGCTGGTGGGGCTTTGTGGCTTTGTGTCACTAGAGCTTGCCATTTTTATGCAAAGCGAGACAGATGTATATTTTATGTGAGTTGTTCGAATGTTTAGATGTTGGTGATCAATTAATTTTTTAGTATTTGTGGATCAAACAAAAAGTAACTCAGTGTTCCCTGTTTACTACCTCCTGTTTTTCATCATTTTCTTTTTTTTTTTTTTAAGATTTTATTTATTTAACAGAGAGAAACACAGCCAGAGAGGGAACACAAGCAGGGGGAGTGAGAGAGGGAGAAGCAGGCTTCCCGCCGAGCAGGGAGCCCAATGTGGGACTCGATCCCAGGGACTCCAGGATCATGACCTGAGCCGAAGGCAGTCGCTCAACTGACTGAGCCACCCAGGTGCCCCTTTTCATCATTTTCTTATGAGTGATCATCAATAACTTGTAATGGATGGTCACCATTAACTACTGTTTTGAGAAAACGTGCTTTCAAGAAATTCTGCAGGGTCTGATTCGGGAAAGAACGTAAAGTTACCATGGTAGATGAAAGAACGGACAATTGTTAGGCTAGTTAACACTTTTATCGAATGAACTATGTTCTAAGTGCTTTGGATCAGATAACACATTGAATGCTCAGATCAGCCTTGGGAGAAAGAGACTATGATTCTTCCCATTTTATAGATGAAGAAACTGAGGTACAGCTTGTAAGTGGCAAATCCCCTGGTGGAATGCCAATAGAAGTAATCCGCTTTCTGCGCGCTGGCTATGGCCCATCTGGCCACATTCATTCCGGCATGGCAGAAGGCCTTATAGCCCACCCAACTTTAGTTTCCTTATAGCTAAAATGTGAGTTGATAACTACCAATCCTATGTGGTTGTTGTGAAGATAAAAGTGGGTAGTAGGGCACCCAGGTGGCTCAGTGGGTTAAACCTCTGCCTTCAGTTCAGGTGATGATCTCAGGGTCCTGGGATCAAGTCCCACATCAGGCTCTCTGCTCAGCGGG
The DNA here is from genome assembly GCA_004023965.1 of Spilogale gracilis. Classification (NCBI taxonomy): domain Eukaryota; kingdom Metazoa; phylum Chordata; class Mammalia; order Carnivora; family Mephitidae; genus Spilogale; species Spilogale gracilis. The sequence goes on along the minus strand of PITA01033400.1, from coordinate 3,291 downwards.
GAGCCTGCTTCCTCCTCTCTCTCTGCCTGCCTCTCTGCCTACTTGTGATCTCTCTCTCTGTCAAATAAATAAATAAAATCTTTAAAAAAAATGGGTAATAAACATGAGATTCCTGTATACTAACGAGTGTTATTCAAACGAATCATTGTGAACAGTTGCGTAGAAGGCTTGCAGCCCGCTGAGACCAGAGCCCATGTCACCAAGTTTTATAAGAGCAGCGAGCATCATCTCAGGAACTTGGGAACTGAACCACGGCGTGGCGGTTGGTGACATTCCATGCTTGAGTTGATCTTACTCTGCTGCTTCCCTTGGACTACTAGATGTTTTAAATAGACGCTGAACAGGCAGGAAATGGAAGGGAGTCCGTTGTGCTGTTACAGTGACACATAAAGAAAGTGCAGCCAGCATTATGAGTGTTTACATTTCTTGGCTTAGCAGGTGTCCATCACTGCCCCGATGCCCCCCCACCCCCTCACCCCCACCCCACCCGCTCCCGTTGGCTCCTTGGGTTACCTATCGCCCAAGAGGGGCCAGATGCCATCCACATACCCTACATGTTTAGCCATGATGATTTGCCTCAAATAGAAAATTGAATCACTAATCAATAGATAGTAGCTAAGGTGTTGTTATTCTCACTGCTTTCTGAGCATAATATTCGGTCATGCATTAAGGAGGAAGAGAAAAAATAATAAGCAACTGAACTTCTAGCCCTTCCAGAATGTGGTAAAAGTCAACTATATCTATGATAGAAAGCAAACACCAGGAAAGAATGGGAATAACTTTAAATGAGTTTGTGGTGTCTCATGCAGGGGAAACTGACAATCTAAGTAGAGTTGCTTTTGTGGCAGCTATGGTGATAAAGTACACAGAGAACCATCCACAGCGTTGTCATCTAAGACAGCTGACCCAGGTGGCTGGCTGTAGCAGGCGGGATGTCTCCCCGGTGAGACAGTTGTCACAGAGCTAGCCCCTTAGAGTCGCCCAACAGTCCCCCAGACAGTGACTTGTTTTAAAATAAGCTAATGTGAAATACTTAGCTGGGTGCCCAGCACATAGCATGAAATCAACATTAGTTGTTGTTATTGCTAAACCAAGAAATTGGGAAATATAGACCAGGTTATCTGCAAAACAACAATAACAACATTGTATCCTAATACCAGGCTTGGAACTAAGTGATTGTCAGAAAGGAGCTTTGTGACTCTTTATGGAATGTGAACAATCATTTCATTTCTAAAAAAAAAAATACATTTTGAATTAAAAACTTTGAATTTTGAACTTGCGGTTCAGATGGTGAATATTTTATACTGCTGTAGTAGATTGCAAAAATGGCCAGAATATATTACCCTCCTGTGTCCATACCATTTGTGGTATGACCTGCAGCATCCCTTCTCCCTCCCCCATAAAAAAGTGGAGTCTAAAAGAGACTTTTAGACCTTTTCACTTGGTGGATTGCACTAGTTCTGAGATTCATTCCAAGAGGCTTGCACATTTCCCTTCCTTTCTTGGAAATCGATTCTGATGTAAACAAGCCCTGTGGCTTGTCAAGGATGCAAGGTCAGCTGTGTGAGCTGAGGATCACTTCCACCAGACAGCTTACAACCCACCTGGCAGTTGACCTGAAATGCATCAAGGAGTTCGGCCCAGGCAGGGAAAACCATTCAGCACGGTCCAGCCTAAAACTGTGAGCTACCTAAATGCTTATTGGCTTAAACCACTAAGTTTCGGGATGGTTTATTTTCCAACAAAAGGTAATTGACGGGGAGAAGAAGGGAAACTGATTTTACATTCTACAGTAGGCTGAGTCTCCTGACAAGTCATCGCTTTCCACGGTCAGTGACAGAGCAGCAGTACTAGAGATTGGCCGAGAGTTGTTTCTTTAATGTCAAAGGGACACCAGCTAATGTTTTATTATTGATCTGGGTGTGTCAACCAGACTCGAGACAAAGACATTCTTATAATGTTAAACAGAGATTGCAGATTCCTTCATTCAAAAGGCTTGCATATTTTAGAGACAGATTTCAAATTACTATCGTAATGTGACATGAAGAGCGACACTAAAAATAGTAATTCTAGATAAAGCCAGGTTCACCGATTCGTAAAATTGAGAATATGTGTGTTTCTCAGTATGTATTCCTTCCCCTTCAGAGGCATTTGGGGAATAAACTGAAGAATCAGGTTAACAGGAAAACACAATATAGTTCTGCTTATTTAATGGAGGATGTTTCTATTTTTATTGAACTTAACTATGAGAATAGGGTTTGTAAAGGCTGCTCCAAGAAAGTAGCACAGATGGAGTAACTTAAACAACAGACATTGATTTTCTCACATTTCTGGAGACCAGAAAGCCCAGATCAAGGTGTCCGCAGGGTTGCTTCCTCCAGAGGCCTTCCTCCTTGGCTTGTAGAGATGGCTGTCTTCTCCATGTGTCTTCACATCGTTCTTCTCTGGAAGCGTCTGTGTTCAGATTTCCTCTTCTTAGGAAGACAGCAGTCACATTGGGTGTGAGAGCCCTTCCTAGTGACCTCATTTTAACTGAATTATCTCTTCCCAGACTCTTGTCTCTGAATATGGTCAGATTCTGAGATACTGAGGGTAGAACATCACCTAGGCAGTGGAGAGGCACAATTCAGCACCTAACAGAGGGCCGACACAGAAAAGGAAAGAAACCTGACAAAGTAAATATTAAATGCAGAGCAGAAAATGCTAAACAGAGTGAAGTGGACTAAAGTTTCACAATGAGCAACTATCGATGCTTTGACCTTTGAAAACTTCAGGGAATTTCAATATACGTAATTGGTTCCACAAAGCACAATATGATGAGTTTTATTTTCTACATAAGACAAAAGATAATAAACCCTGCAAGTACTTTAATAGACTTGGTACACAGAGTAAAGTGTCATTTTCATCTTTTTTACTTTGATATTTTTAAAATAAATTTTATTTAGTAAAAGGTACCCCTTTAAAGTGGACACTTCTATGACTTTTGAGGAAAGTGTACAATGGCAATAAAACAGTCAGCAGAATCTAGGTGGACAGCATTTCCACCTCCCCCTCAAACCCTCAGGCCCCTCTGTAGTCAATCCCCTCATCCCTGCACCCAGGAAGCCACATATCTGACATGCCTTGTTCTGGGATTTCAGGTAAATCGGATCATATAGCAAGCAGACTTCTGAATCTGTTTAAATCTTTTGCCCATTTTTTTATTGAATTATTTGTCTTATTGTTGAGTCATAATAGTTCTTGACATGTCTCATGTGATCCTTTTTCACGTCTGGGTCATCTGTGCCTTGC
>PITA01033399.1:0-12821 GCA_004023965.1 Spilogale gracilis | reverse complement strand
ATTGGCCAAACTAATCCAAAAGAAAAGGGAGAAGACCCAAATTAACAAAATCATGAATGAAAGGGGAGAGATCACGACTAACACCAAGGAAATAGAAACAATCATCAAAAATTACTATCAACAACTATATGCCAATATGTTTAACAATCTAGAAGAGATGGATACATTCCTAGAAACCTATAAGCTCCCAAGACTGCAAGAGGAAGACATTGACGATCTGAATAGACCTATATCCAGTAACGAGATCGAAGCAGTGATTAAAAACCTCCCCAAAAACAAGAGTCCAGGCCCAGATGGATTCCCTGGGGAATTCTACCAAACATTCAAAGAAGAAATACCACCTATTCTCCTGAAGCTCTTTCAAAAAATAGAAATGGAAGGAAAACTTCTAGACTCTTTCTATGAAGCCAGCATCACTCTAATCCCCAAACCAGACAAAGACCCCATCAAAAAGGAGAACGTCAGACCAATATCGCTGATGAATATGGATGCCAAGATTCTCAACAAGATCGTTGCTAACAGGATCCAACAATACATTAAAAAGATTATCCACCATGACCAGGTGGGTTTTATCTCAGAGATGCAGGGGTGGTTTAACACTCGCAAAACAATCAACGTGATAGAACAAATCAATAAGAGAAGAGAGAAAAACCACATGGTACTCTCAATTGATGCAGAAAAGGCATTTGACAGAATTTTACTCTTTAGCACATCTATGTTGATTCAAATGACAAGATCTCATTTTTTATGGCTGACTAATATTCCTGCACGTTTGTCTTCCTTATTCATTCATCCAGTCATCTAAGGATAGTATTTCATTTATTTTTGATATAGTTATAATTGGGATTGTATTCTTAGTCTTTCAACTAATTCATTTTTAGTGTACTTAAATGCAACAGGTTTTTATAAACCCTTGGTATCTTAAAACTTTCCTAAATTTGTTTATTAGTTCTAACAGTTTTTGGTGAAATCTTTAGGTTTTACTTCTCTCTTTGTGATTTGGATGCTTTCCATATCTCTTCTTCCCTCATAGCTATGGCTTGAACTTCCAAGACTATTTTGAATAGGATTGGTGTGAGTAGGTACCCTTGTCTTGTTCCTGCTCTTAGTTCAAAATATTTCTTCTTTTCTCTGCTCAGAATAACGTTAACTATGGGCTTGTCATATTTGATTTTTATTATGTTGAGTTATCTTCCTTCTATACACAATTTGTTTAACCCTTTTATAAAGAAAGGACATTTAATTTTGTCAAATACTTTTTCTGTTTCAAGTGAGATGACCATATGATTTTTATCCTTTATTCTATTTATGTTGTGTATTATATACACTGATTGGTTCACATGAATTTATGCATGAATAAATCCCACTTGATCCTAATGTATGATCTGTTTTATTTGCTGTTTTATTTGGTTTTCTAGTGTTTTGGTGAAAAAATTTACATCTGTATTCATTAAAGATACCAGCATGTAATTTTATTTTTCTTGTAGTGTTGCTGTCTGGCTTTAGTCCAAAGATAATTCTGGCTTTGTACCATGATTTTGGACATGTTTCCTGCTATTCAAAGTTTTAGAAGAAACTGAAGAAAAGTTGGTATTAGTTCTGTAAATGTTTGGTAGAATTATTCTTTATCAGAAGTTATTAATTATAGATGGAATCTCTTTCATTAACTGTTTAGATTTTTTTATAGGTCTTGATAGGTGTATATTTCCAGAAGTTTATCCACTTCTTTTAGAAAATCCCATGTTTGGGCCTACAAAATCCTTTTTAAGTTTATCAGTTGTTTCCAATTTATTTATGTGTGCTTTATCTTTTTTCTCAGTCTAGCTTAAGATTTCTCAGTTTTGTGTCTTTTTTTGAAAACTAGCTCTTAATACCATCAAAATATTCTATTGCTTTTCTTGTCTTTAATTTATTTCTTTTCTTATGGTGGTTTACTTCCTTCTGTTTGTTTTTGGCTTAGTTTTTCTTCTTTTTCTATTTCTTTGAGGTGTAAAATTAGGATTTTTTTGAGATATTTCCTTTTTGCTAAATGTTCCTCTGGATTGCTTTTTCTGCAACACATACATTTTGATATGTTGTGTGTTCATTATGTTTGTTCCAGATAGTTTTCATTTCCCCTTTGAGTTTTTGTTGGCCCATTGATTGTTTAGGAACATGTTGTCTAATATACACATACCTGTGAATTTCTTTTTCAAAAATCTTCTTCCTAGTTTCACTAGTTACTTTGAATGTAAATAAACAAATGCTTCTATCACTAGACATAAGACAACAGAATGGGTAAAAAAGCAAGACTCATCTATAGACTGCCTATGAAAGACTCATATCATACCTAAATATATAGAGAGATTAAAACTGAGGGATGATGGGGCGCCTGAGTGGCTCAGTTGGTTAAGCGACTGCCTTCAGCTCAGGTCATGATCCCAGAGACCTGGGATCGAGTCCCACATCGGGCTCCCTGCTCGGCGGGAAGCCTGCTTCTCCCTCTCTCACTCCCCCTTCTTGTGTTCCCTCTCTGGCTGTGTTTCTCTCTGTCAAATAAATAAAATATTAAAACAAACAAACAAACAAACAAAATAACTGAGGGATGGAGAAACATTATCATGAACATAGATGCAAAAAGGAAGCTGCTATATACAACAGTACTTAGACAAAATAGACTTTAAAACAAAGATTGTAATCAGAGATAAAGAAGAATAGTATCATAGACAAAAGAATTCAACAGTAACATATAAGAATTGTAAATAAACATATAAGAATTATAAATATCTATGCGATTAACATGACAGCGTCCAAATACATAAAACAGCTGAAAACAAACATAAAACAAGTAATCAATAACAATAAAATAATAATAGGGGACTTTAATACCCCATTTACCTCAACAGACAGATATCAAAACAGAATATCAACAAGGAAACCATAACTTTGAATGACAAGTGGGACTAGATGGATTTAAGTGATATATTCAGAACATTTTACCTAAAACAGCACAATACACATCCTTTTCCAGTGTATATGGACCATTCTCCAGATTAGATCACACATTAGGCCACAAAACAAATCTCAAGTTTCAAAATATTTAAGTCACATCATGAAACTTTTCTGATCACAATGTTATGAAACTAGAACTCAACCACAAGATAAAACCGGACAGAGCACAAGTACATGGGGCTAAATAACTTGCTACTACACAATGAGTGGGTTAGCTGAGAAATGAAACAGGAAATAAAAAAAATACATGGAGACACTTGAAAATAATACACAGTGGTTCAAAATCTTTGGGATACAGAAAAAGTAGTTCTAAGACTTAATTTTTTACCAATACAGGTCTACCTCAAGAAGCAAGAAAAATCTCAAATAAACAACCTAACCTTATACTTAGAACAGATAGAAAAAGAACAAACAGAGTTCTAAAACAGTAGAAGGAAGGAAATAATATAGATTGCAGCAGGAATAAATGAAATGAAAGTACAGAACCAATAGAAAAGAACAATGAAACTAGGACCAGACTCATCAAGAAGAGAGAGAAAGAGATGAGTTCACATAAACAAAATAAGAAATGAAAGAGGATACATAGAAAGTGACACAAGAGAAATACAAAAGATTGTAAGAGAATATTATGAAAAATTATTTGCCAAGAAATTAGATAATATAGAAGAAATGGATAAATTCCTAGAAACATGTAACCTCCCAAAACTCAATCAGAAAAAAAAATAGGAAATCTGAATGACTGATTATCAGCAATGACATTGAATCAGTAATCAAAATACTCGCCAAACAAATGTCAGGGCCAGATGGCTTCCCAGGTTATATTTTAGCATACATTTATGGAAGTGTAAGTTCCTGTTTTTATCAAACCATTCCAAAAAATAGAAGAGGAAGGAAAAGTTCAATATTGTTCTATAAAGTCAGCATTACCCCAACACAAAAATCAGATGAAGACACTAAGAAGAGAGAGAGAGAATTGCAGGCCATAATGTCTGATGAACATAGATGCAAAACTCCTCATAAAATATTAGCAAGCCAAATCCAACAATATATTAAAATATCACCTACCACCATTAAGTGGGATTTATTCCCAAATGCAAATGTGGTTCAATATATGCCAATCATTCAAAAAAAGTCAATCAATGTGGTACAACACATGAAAAAGAGAAAGAAGAAAAACCATATGATCCTTTCAATGATGCAGGAAAAAAAAAAGACAAAGTACAACATCCATTCATTTTAAAAACCCTCCATAGGTTTAGAGGGAACAAATATCAACATAATAAAGCCCACGTATGCAAAACCTACAGTGAACATCATACTCAAGGGTGGAAAAACTGAGAGCCTTTCCACTAAGATCAGGAACAAGACAAGGATATTCACTCTCACTACATTTATTCAGAATAGAACTACAAGTCTTAGCCACAGCAATCAGACCAAAAAAAAAGGGGGGGGGATAAAATGCATCCAAATTAAATGAACAATAAAAGTTTCATTATTGGAAGATGACATGAAACCATATAGAGAAAGACCTGAAATCTCCAACAAAAATCTCCTAGAATGGATCAATGAAATCAGTAATGTCATAGGATACAAAATAAATGTGCAGAAATCCATTGCATTTTTATAAACTAATAATAAAGCAGCAGAAAGAGAAATTATTTTTTTGAGATTCCTTTAAGTTTCTGTATGCTTCAATATTTTTTTTTATTGTTACTAAAATTTTTTTTCCCAGTGTTCCAAGATTCATTCCCCATTCCCCACACCCAGTGTACCATTGAACCAAAAGCCTAATATATCTGGGAATAAATTTAACCAATGTAGTGAAAGATCTGCACCCTGAAAACTATAAAACCTTGGTGAAAGACTGAAGATGATGCAAACAAATGCAAAGATATTCCATGTCATGCATTAGAAGACCAAATACTATTAAAATATTCATACAAAGCGTATATAACACGTACAACACTATACAGATTTAAAGCAATTCCTCTTAAAATACCAATAGCATTTTTCACAGAACTAGAACAAGCAATCCTAAAATTAGTATGGAACCACAGAAGACCCCAAATAACTTAAGCAAGCTTGAGAAAGAAAAAAAAAGTTAGTGGTGTCACAATTCCAGATTTCAAGTGATACTTCAAACTGTAGTAGTAATTAAAACAGTATTCTATTGGGATGAAAATATACACAAGATCAATGGAATACAACTGAAAGCCCAGATATAAATCTAAACACATACGGTCAACTAATGCATAAGAAAGAAGATAACATACAAAGGGAAAAATCAGTTTTTTCAACAAATGGTTTTAGGAAAAACTACATGTAAAGGACTGTAGCTGGACCACTTTTTACACCATACCCCAAAATAAACTCAAAATGGATTAACAACTTGTCTGCAACCGTGGCTGGTACCAAGCTCTGTGTATATTATGCTTCTTCCTATACACATATGCCAGCAATAAAGTTAACTTATCTGTTAGGCACAGTAAGAGATTAACAATAGCAAGCAATAAAAAAAGAACAATTATACAATATTTACAATATATGATTATTACAATATACTATAATAAAATTAGGTGAATGTGGTCTCTCTCAAAAAAAATGTGAGACCTGAAACCATAAAACTATTTTTTGTTGTTGTTCTTTAGAGTTCTCTACCTATTACTTGCTAATCTCTCATTAATTCAACCCAGTCATAGTTAAATGTACAATTAGTTGGTTTTTGTTTTTTTTTAAATTTAATTTTATTTTTTTTAAATTCAATTAATACATATAGTGTATTATTAGTTTCAGTAGTAGAGTTCAGTTATTCATCAGTTGTATATAACATCCAGTGCTCATTACCTCAGGTGCCCTCCCCAAAATGCCCATCACTTAGTTACTCCATTCCCCCACCACCTTCCCTCCAGCGACCCTCAGTTTGTTTCCTAGTTGAATCTCTTATAGTTGGGGCACCTGGGTGGCTCAGTCAGTTGAGCATCTGCCTTTGGTCGGGTAATGATTTCAGGGTCCTAGATCAAGCCCAGGGTCTGTTTTCCTGATCAGTGGGGAGCCTGCTTCTCCCTGTCCCTCTGCCTTCTCTGCTTGTGCTCTCTCTCTCTCTCTCAAATAAAAAAATAAAATCATTTAAAAATTTTTAAAAGGGGTGTCTGGGTAGCTCAATCCATTAAGCATCTGCCTTCAGTTCAGGTCATGATCCCAAGGTCCAGGTATGGAGCCTGGTGTGGGACTCCGTTCTCCTCATGGAGTCTGATTCTCTCTTTCTTCCTCTGCCTGCTGCTCCCTACTTGTGCACTCTCTCTGTCAAATAAATTTTTAAAATATTTAAAAAATTTTAAAAATAATAAAATTTATTTTAAAAAATAGTCCCTTTGGTTTGTCTCCAACTCTGATTTCATCTTATTTTCTTTTTCCTTCCCTTTCCCTATGATTCTCTGTTTTGTGAAACCATAAATCTCTTAAAAATATATGCAGTAATCTGGTGCATGTGTCCCTCAGCAACATATTTATAAATATGTCTCTCCAGGCAGGGCAAACAAATTATTGTGACTACAAGAAAATAAAAAGCTTTTGCTCAGGAAGGAAACTATACATAAAACAGAGAGCAATCCATAAATGGGAATATTTGCAAATAATATATCTGATAAAAGATTATTATAAAGAAAAGGTATAAGGAAATTATGCAAGTTGGGGTACCTGTGTGGCTCAGTCTTTGGGCATCTGTCTTAGGCTTGGGTCATGATCCTGAAGTCCCAGGATCGAGCCCCACATCGGTCTCCCTGCTCAACGGGAAGCTTGCTTCTCCTTCTCTCACTCCCCCTGCTTGTGTTCCCTCTCTCACTGTGTTTCTCTCTGTGAAATAAATAAATAAAATCTTAAAGAAAAGAAATTATACAACTCAACACCAAAAAAAAAAAATCTGATTTTAAAATAGGCAGATGACCTGAGTAGACATTACTTCCTCCCAAGAAATTCCCAAACAAAAGCATGCAGATGACCAATACTTAGGAAAAGATGATCAACATTACTAAATTTTCAGGGAATGCAAGTTAAAACCACAGTAAGATATCTCACACCAGTCAGAATGGCTAGTATTGAAAAGATAAAAGATACCCAGAGTTGGTGGGGATGTGGAATGAAGGGAACTATCAGGCATTGTTGTGAAAATGTAAATTGGTGCAACCACTCTGGACAACTGTATGGCGTTTCATCAAAAGATTAAAAATATATAACAGATGAAATTTAGTAAAAGTTAAAAATCTAGTAATTTCACTATTGTGCATTTAACCAAAGAAAACAAAAACACTAATTCTAAAAGATATCTGCACCTCTATGCTTATTGCAACATTATTCACTATAGTCCAGATATGGAAGCATGCTAGTGTGCCCTGATGAATAGATAGAGAAGATGAAGTATGTATATATAAATATATGTATGTATATATATATGTATACACACACACACACACACACACACGCACACACACACACAATGGATTACTCAGCCATAAAAAATGAGAGTTTACCATCTGCAAGAACATGGATCACTTAGAAGGTATTATACTAAGTGAAATGAGTCAGAAAGAGAAAGACAAATACTATATAACTTTACTTCTAGGTGGGATCTGAATAAGCAAACAAATGAGAACAAAACAGACTGTTAAATATAGAGAACAAACTAGTAGTTGCCAGTGGGGAGGTGGGTGAAGGGAAAGGTAAAAATAAATAAAGGAGATTAGGAAGTATGCCCGTCCAGTTATGAAGTAAGTAAGTCACAAAGATGAATAGTACAACACAGGGAATGTAGTCAATAATATTCTAACAATGTTATGTGGTGACAGATGGTGACTGCACTTACTGTGGAGAGCTTTGAGTAATGTATGGAGTTGTTGAATCAATGTTGTGCACCTAAAACTAATATAATGTTTTATTTTAATTATACTCCAGTCAAAAGCTGGTGTGTGTGAGGGATATAAACTCCAGGCTGGAGGAGAGAATTGCTGTTTGCAGGGATCATAAGAGTTTATTGGGCTGATGGTTCATCCCATTTCTTTTCCTTCTTTTTTAGAATGACAGCTTCATTGAGCTATAGTTCACATCAGTCTTATTTCTTAAGCTATTTGTGTTACCAGATGTTTGTTTGAAAAGACATTAATTAATAAAAGCATTAATAGGTGGAGCTTTGAGTGCGCTCATCTTGAACAATTACCAAACAGCAAATGAAGAACCTGGGGTATGGGACATTGTGTTGGGAATGCTGCCATTTTTGTAAAGAGGAGAAAATAGATGCGCATATTTCTTCGTATATTCTATAAGCGGACCTGTAAAGAAGACAGGGTCCCCTCTGGATTCAGAAACTTGAAGAATGGCCATCATGTGTGTTGTATATACATTACAGCTCTTGGTTTATAAACTACATAGCTGGTTTCTTTTCAACAAATAAATGAAAAACAAAACCAAACAAAAAAACTAAAACCAAACTACGATTCCCAGGACACAGGGTTACTCTGTATTCAGTTTCCACCCCAACTGGGTATACAACCTTTTAATTCCTGCACTAACCATGCAAAATTAGCAAAGACTATCTGGGTTTCACGGCTCAATCCTTGAGAAGACCACTCTTCAAACACCAGCTGCACTTGGGGGCATTCCCTAGGTCACCCGGATCTCCAACTGTCTACAAATTAGAGGGGTCCTGTAACCACCCCAGTCTGGCTAATTGATTAAAAGGTTTCACATGAGTCAGGAAAGTGTTATACTTACAAGTCCAGTTTTATTTAAAAGGATACACATAGAGTGGGCTCTGGGAGGGGGTACACAGTTTCCATGCCTCTGTCCATGGAGTCGGAGTATGCAGCCTCCCAGAACATCAGTGCAAACATCAACCAAGAAGCCTGCTGAGTCTTGGTATTCAGAGTTTTGATTGGAGTTTCATTACAAAGACATGATTGATCAAATCACTGGCTACTTAATTGAACTCAGTGTCTACTTACTTCTCCTCCAGAGTGGTTCAGCTAGCCCAGAGTCTCCACCCTCTATTCACATGGTTGGTCTTCATGGTGACCAGCCACTGACCTGATGCAATCTAGGATCCTGCCTAGAATCACTTCCTTACCAAAAAAAAGTCAGCTCCATTGGTCAGGAATTTCCCAGGGATTCCTTTTTTTTTTTTTTTTTAATTTATTAACATATAATGTATTATTTGTTTTAGTGATACAGGTCTCTGAATCGTCAGTCTTTCACAGTTCACAACATTCACCATAGCACATATCCAATGTCCATCACCCAACCACCCCATCCCACCCCCTTTTTTTTTAATTAAAAAGAGCATTCATTAGGAAGAAATACAAGAGAGTGTTTTACACCAGTAAAGAGAGAATACATAATATTTTCAAATACAAAAGACTTTTTTCAAATGGCAAGGTTTTTAGATCTATCTCTTGTAACTAATTTCATGAAAGTAGAAATCCAATAGGCTGCCTAGTCTTGACACTGTAAAATAAAAGTAGAAACTGCCAGTTGTTCCCAGGGTTTCTGAAGCTCTGTGCCAGGAACCAGGGACAAGGACTAGATACTCTCTTTATTAGATTTTACTCCCCATACAGTTTGGGCTGTCCATGATTAATAGGAAAGGCACGAGTGTCATTTTCCCAGGACTCAGTCCTGTGTTCTCTGAATGTGGATTCAAATTCTGCCTGGTCTGGAGCCGGGGCCTGGTTATGGTATCCTCTGGGGGTCCCTGAGAAGCCTCCTGCCTGGGATCCTGTGCCCTCCTCTCACTCATGATGTCAAAACATACCATATCAATGGCCGTTCAGTTTCCCTTCCCTACAATGGCTGTGTTTCTCAGAAAAGTGGCCCTCAGAACTTTGATTTCACTTTCTGTTCCTAGAAATGCATGGTTCTGCACTGTGATGGCTGCTTTTTTTACTATTGGCCAGGCTTTTTTTTTTTTACTATTGGCCAAGTTCCTGTGAGGGTGGAGCAGAGGCCACACATGATTTAAGTCCTGCCTGCTCCTCACACATAGTGGAGACATTTCAGATGATAGTCAGCTGTTTAACCTTAGTGGTGACCACACCAGCACGCAGGACTTGTTGCAGTGCAAGGTGAATCTGTGTAGGGGAGTGTTCCTGCTGCCGGCTACAGGGAGCCCTTCATCCAGCCTCAGCATTTCCTGTGCTGCCGGGAGACACCTTCAGCTCTCAACTCGGACACCAGAAGTCTCTTTTTCCTTCAGGAGCTGGTAAGCAAGAAATCACAGATTTCTTGTCTAAGCTTGGGAGATTTGTATGTCTAAGCTTCGGAGAGCCTGGATGCTTGATTTTGTGTGCTGTGGACTTGGAAGGCTGAGGGGCACTTAGTCTGGTGGATGGCTTTAAGTCAGTTAGAGCGTTTAACTATTTGGGACATTTTCAGATGGCAGTTGGAGAACAGATTTTATTCCTGTGAACTACAGAACGATCAGGTGAATGTCAAGGGTGTCAGTGGATATGGGCTTTCCCCAAGAACTTCTAGATCAGAACCCCCGCCCCCATCACATGCCTAAATGCCTTTCCTTGGGGAGACAATGCATATTATCCATTAAAAATTAAAAAAAAATAAGTTTTAGGGTCATTGGCTTTATCATATGATTCATGAATTAGGCAGCATCTTATCTAGCAAACAGAAGGGAGCTCCATTGAGATGTAGGAAGGGAAATGTTTTTAAAGAAAGAGAGGAGAGAAAAAAAGCAAAGCTGTGAGGGCATCAGCTTTGCTGCCTGGCAAAGCTTCATCCTAACTGGAAAACACACATACAATAAGAAGAACATATTGATAACTCAGGCTAGGTGACAACTGAGTAAAGACCAGCTGTGGGTATTCAAATGTCTCTCGAAGGAGGAGGTGTGAGTTCTTTAAGGGCAAAAATAATTTTTCCATGATAATGGGCCTGACAAGTCAGACTTTGCTTGTAGACTTCCACAATTTAATAGAAGTCTTTCTTCCAATATGTAGCCATAGTTTGAGTCATATTAAATGTACTATGATGGGTGAAGGGATCAAAAAATAGCAAAAAAAATGTGTTTATCAGTGACAGGAAGAATCAAGCAGCTGTCTTGTGCTTCATAAATCCCCGACTGTTTGTTCAACTTACAGCCATTGGTTATCCATCTTATTTTCTCTGGTTCAGAAGCAGAATGTTGTCATGTTAGCCTGGTATCAGAGTGGAAAAAATCTCACGATGAGGGGACATTTTTGCAGCTGCAGAATGGACCTTATCCACACATGCCACATTCTTTATAGATTCTTTTGCTGGCTGCCTTTGCATGAGAGTCAGCTGGGGGCAGTTTCCTAATAGTATGGTTCAGTCCTTTTAGTTTGAGCCTCAATTTTGACAACAGCAATTTCAGAAGGTAAGAGAGTAATTACAAGCAATAACATTATACTAAGATGTATCAAATTTCCAGGAATTTCACATAATTTCTAGAACACATATATCCATGGAATACAGCATAAAACACAGGATCTTTGTTTTCTAGGAGGATCACTTAAATGTAATGGTAACATTCACAACCTACTAACATAAGTAGAGCAAATGTTTTAAATAATCATCAAATATTTGTCCTTTTAACAGATAGGAATCCAAATTCTAATTTTGTGCCAGTTTACTTTTCTATGAGAACATATTTATTGCAATATTTGTCAATCCTGACCATGAATAAATTCCTTTTTAAAGGTTCATTTTTCATAATCTTTCTACAACTTTCTTTCACCTTAAAAAAAGTGTTTCCCCAGTCCATATGCATTTTTTTAAACCAGAAACACATAACCTAGTTTTCTTTCTTTCAGAGATGTTTCCTTTTTAAATTTTTAGTAGCTTTAACCACATACATTAACTAGAGCTACTTAGAAACTTTAATTTCTAGTGAAAATAAAGAAGTAAGCACTTGTTAACTGTGTGTTAGCCCAGTCTTCTGTTCTTGAGATCAGAAGTTTATAAATACACTTTTTTTCTAGAAACATATGCTTTTTTTATAGTACAATCTTCTCATATAATACACCAAAAAAGTTTACCAACAGTCTTATATTTATCTTAATTTTTCAGTAATAAAGAAGCAAAATTAGAGACATATGTTTAGTAGTTATGTTTCACAATTTTAATTTATTTGGATGTGATCTAGAAATAATGAATTTAACTTAAATCATTCAGAGGAAGGCCCAGGAGGATGAGCCAGCAGCTCCTGCAGAGCTTAAAGGACATGATTCAGGAAGCTGCTTCAGAGGCAGATGCAGTCTGACATCATGTAACTTCCTCAAGACAGGAGTGGGTGGTCACAGGCACCAAGTTATGTGTCCTCTATATTTGAGATATAAGGACAGGAGATCCTTCTCAACTCTCCAGCAGTGATAGACATACAGAATATATCTGAATGATTGGAAATTTGATGCTGTTTGCTAAGCAATGCATTCTCTTCTTTTTGGGCAATGTGTAAACATCTCTATGTTATGACCCTCCAATTCCACTCCTGTTTCTGGAGAAGGTTCTACACAGGTGTACAAGAAATATGTGTAACATGTTTGTAGCAGAACTGTGTTGAAGAGAAAGAAACAACTGTAAAGAACCCCAAAGTCAAATTTCCATTGACAAGGAATAGATTATATGTGCTATCTTGGCAAAATAGAAAACACATGTGATAGAAACAATTGTAAATGAAACGGCTAATAGACACATGAAAAAATGTTCAGCATCACTAGCTATCAGGGAAATTCAAATCAAAACCACTCTAAGATACCACCTTACACCAGTCAGAATGGCCAAAATTAACAAGACAGGAAACAACAAGTGTT